>APFE030699892.1:99024-116524 GCA_000404065.3 Pinus taeda | reverse complement strand
CCAGCCAAGGCCCCAATCTGGCCTTGAGGAAAGCCTCTTTCCTTTGTGTTGCCTCCACCTATTTGAGCAACTGTTTCGCCTCATGCAGCTTGGTCAAACGCTATGTTATAGCGACGGTGCACGCCAACACTCTTGCTTCATCATATCGCTACTGCAATTCACTAGCTTATGTGTTTAACCTCTTTAGGTTAGGATCTACCTGCAGCACCATGACTACCTCCATGGATTGCTTGAAAAGTGTGGTGCAATCCACCACCACAACATCCACTGCTGCAACTCCATCCTTCACAGCAGCTTCGCACTGGATCTAACCTCTGGCAGAGTTTAAGGCTATGACTTCAACTCTAACTTTGTAATATTCAGGTTCAGTTTGAATTGAACATTGGCCACTTCCATCTTTGCGTCATGCACATCTGCAGCCAACTTCCTGATCTTCGCATCCACTGGCGCTTCCTCCGAGATATGCAATTCAGGGGTTGTTTTCTATGCCTCGACCACCATGGCTAAAGTTTGTTCGTTTTGCACCTGAATTTTCTTCCATGATTTCAGCGTTATTGTTTTCTCCATGAACATGTGTTTTTTGTTGACCTTATACTCACTGATCATGCTCAGCGCGCACTGCTCCCGGGCCTTAACTTCTGTTATCACACCTATTTGCAGTGTGTGAAGGAACTCACTAGGGAGCACAACCACGTTGAGGCCAGTATTCTTCAAGGAGCTGAAAATAGCCTTCTCAGCGGCTACCTCTACATTCAAAGCTCCATCACGCAGTGTGACTACGCAAAGATCCATTAACAAAACCACCTCTGCTGCTTAAGTGGTCCCTGGCACCAAACTGGTTGATGCCGCAGTGCTCTGTCTTGTAGGTGCTTGGAGTGTAGTCATTTGGATCTACACCTCACGCAGACCCACGTAGATGGTGCTTAGTGCCTACTTTTGTTGCTGCTCAAACTGCCGCAGCAGTTTCAGTGTTGTATCCCGCACCTTATCTCCAATATCATCCAAGTTGCCATCCATCAAGGTAATTGGATCTAGTGACGACTTAGTGGCCTTTTTCTTCTTGCATGGTCCTTCCTTTTCCTGCTCCCTATACCACTTGACTCAGAAGGGAGTACTCTTCTGCTAATCTCCGTCGCTCTACTCTGACTGCTCTTCTTCCTCCATTTAGGGCGAAGGAGACTATTGACTTCTTTCGGAGCAATGCTCTTCCTGCTCAGCTTGTTCCTTTGCGGTGCGCTCTGCTTCTACCTAGGCCTTCTCCTCGGCCTCTTTCTTCCTCTTCTCAACCAACCGCTGAAACTTCTATCTGACCGCTTCCTTTTTATGTTTCTCTGCGGACTTGCTAGTCTTGGAAACCACATCGGATGCAGAATGCCACTCTGCTGGCCAACGCTTGATGACCTCCACAATAGCGTCATCCGTAGCCAGGTAGGGTAAGTCGAACCATTTCTGCTCGGGGCCCTTTCACGCCTGGATGTAAACATGGTGGAAGTCCGCTTTGAACTCTGTGTACCCCAAGAGTTGCTCAAACATGGTTGGTGACAATCGCGGCTTTTGGTTGATGGCCATGTGAATGCTCACCTCCATCAGTAACCAAAATACTTTTCTCTCTGTGACCCGCACAAAATCTTTTGTGGCCTAGAGAGATGCGAACTTTGCTGCTTCCAGTAAATCCTTATTCACAAGAGGAAAATGGTTGTCCTCCGACAAATCCCATGTGACCAGCACCATTGGGAGCAACAACCACGAATAGTGAAAGGTCTTACTATCATTTTTTGCCTCTCTACAGTTCACAAGGAACTCGCTACATAGGTTCCACACCCAGTTAAATTATACGCCTTCCGCGCACTGAGTTGCTAATGGAACCACTAGTGTCGATAGCTCGTCCGCGCGACACTTTCGCATAACTTTGCCAGCCAGAATCTGTGTGGAAATCTTGACCACGAGGTCAGTAATGTTGTTAATTGAATACCCGTGTGGCTTTTTGACAAGTTTAAACTTATCCTTCATCTTCTCATCGAGGTCATGTTCGCTCGTTTTTCCGCTAAACACCTTGGTCTGATTCAGTCCAGAGTGCGGTAATTATCCATTGGATCAACATATCTGTGATAGGGATTGACTCATTTAACCACGAAACCATTAGTTGGCTTAATGGGTCCTGACCCAGGTTAAGAGTTGTTTTTCCAAACAAATCCCTACACTACTAGCCCTTTCGGCATCAACCTGCGAAGTGCAGACTGAAGTCTCACCCAAAGTAGTATGGGGGATGCTAGAACCAAGTCTCTGCATTCATAGATTAGTGTAATGTTGTTTTATGCCCTAAACCTTCCTTCACACAGATCGATAAACCTTTGGGGCTTATCGATATAACTTCCCTTAATCAGATTCTATACCTCAGCGAATGTTCACGATTGTCTTTTGCGGACCCTAAACAGGTGAATCAACCACTTACGTGCCTTTATGATTACTCCTAATTTCGTATTTACCCAGATCGACTTAAATGTTCGATAACCTTAACATGCAATAAGATATTCTTTGCGTAAATAGTTATTATTACTTGCGTCCATATATCAATATAAATCATGTAAAATCGCGCATCAATACAGTATTAATTCATAAACCCATCATTCATCATAACATAATAGCGCATTCATTCATAACATAAGGAAATAGATAAACACAGGAATTTCTGGAATAATCTCTTTATTAATACTTTAGTTCTTCTTACAGACTCAAAGCTTCCCTGCACACTCAGTTGCAGGGGTCTGCGCACTCAGCTGCAAACTCTACTCTAGGTCTCTATGCACACAGTTGCAAAGCCTCTCTTCTACTCTAATACTTCTTCGCTCTTTCTTTTATTGACCCATTACATTTGTCTTCATTGATATCTACTACCTTAGACCCTCTAAGACTCTCATTTTTATACAATCCCATGGTCCGCGGACCATGGGTAGATTTATACAAGTCATCACAACTTACATAAAAGAAGAGTAAAACCCTTTATGACACTTTACTATCTATGCGCTCCGAGACCACATCTTGCAGAGACTTTACATTCTTTACAACAAAACTTGGCCTATTTGCCCCAAAACTTGGGCTCTTGCCCCAAAATTGACCCTAGGGGACCCTCTCCAAACACCCTTTTCTCTCTCTTTAAAACTTCTCTCTCCATATCTATATCCCATATCTATATCTCTTCCTCCCTCCTTGTCTTTATCTCTCTCTTCTTCCCTCTCTCTCCCCCCCCGACATCTATATATTTATCTCCCCTTGTCTCTCTTCCTCACCCCCAAAAGATACACACTCTCTCTCAGTGTAAGCACATAAAAATCATCCATGACGTGCATTGCCTTTTGTGTTACAATAATTCAACCATAAATACAATACTTGAATTTTCATCCTAAATGAAATGTTCACTTACCCAAAATGTTTGCTTCCTAAAACTGTAAACTATTTGTAACTGGCTACATTCTTATTATTCCCATTTTCCATCATTCAACATTGTTAATCACTTTCCATTCAAACGCGGTAATAGAAAATAACTACCATTGAATATTTTTTTGGGGTTTAAGACTCCATAAGTCACAATGATTAACTTTGGAGAAAACTACTATTAATATTGGAGAGCAACAAAGACAAGGTATGTTGTTTACTACAATAGATCGAGTTAAATATTTGAATGATCTATGATTTCAACTGCCCTTTTCATATGATCGATATGAGAAAATGGCAAACTAATAAGTGTGACCAAAGAACAGTAGAAGAAAATAGTTTCAAATTGATCGCAATGAAGATTGTTTGTAATTGATTATATTCTTATTATTCACATTTTCTATCATTCAACATTGTTATATTGTCACTTTGCACTCAAAAATTTTATTTCATCATTCAAGTTACTAACAACCCCTCTTATCTCAACAAACTAAGGTAACTAAGCAAATTTAAAATCAAATTGACCAAATTAATTTTAGACATATTTACCATATTTAAAATGATCAAAATAATGAGATGTTCAACAAATTTTGTATGACCACAGATGACAGAAACCAGCCTAGATCTATCTTAACCTTGGATCTATCAAGCGTCGAGAAGGATCAAATCTCTCGAGGTGCAAACCTTTCCTCAAGTTTTGCACTCAAAAAAGAGGTTTGCACCTTGAGATATTTGATCTCTCTCGGCGCTTGATAGATCCGGGGTTAAGAAAGATCTAGGCTGGTATATTTTAATTACAAGGGTTATTATTTCATGATTTACATGCTAACATATATATGAAGAAAATTAATGTTGAAATTGAAAATTAATTCAATAAAATGTGATTAAAAAAAGATTAATATGCTTTTAATTATGTATTCCATCATTTATTGTAATCATCCACAATTTTTCTTTTCATATCATTTAAACATTGTTAATTCAAAAGCTTCTTTCAATTAAATGGAGTTGACTTGAATGTTATCAAAGTTAATATTAATCCCTCTAAGTCATTTAAAGTCGATATTTGTGTATACGAATGCCATTTGAGATTATGAATAAGAATATTTGCGTATATGAATTCCATTTGAGATTATGAATAAGAATGTTATTTGCACATTATTTGAGTTGCTTGGACATTGATCATTTCATCTTTAGGCATTGATCATTCCTCCTCCTTTGAGTATATTGGCCTCCAACGTTTTTAATTTGAAAATTTTGAGGGAATGCTCCCTTATGCTTTTTTAATGTCACTCGATCAACATCACAATTGAGGAAATGTTGATGGGGATCATGGAATTGTAACTTTAAATATTCTTACATCCTACTTTCTTATACTAGCCATCTCAATTGCACTCTTGAGGGGGTATTATACAACATGCTCGGGGGAGATCGAAGTATGATGGAGAGAATATCGCCTGCTTCACTCGACTACTAGAAAATCCCTCCATGGCAATATTTTCAATTTGAAAAATCATCAAATCAAATTAGATTGAATTGGATGTTAAGTTGGTTGGTTTGAATTTGATTCAAAAACAAATCATGACTACTTCCAAGTATAGTCTCCTTATGAAGTAACATAAAAAGCATGCATACAAATTTTATTGAGAAATGATCATTTCATTCTCATTGAGATAAATGTTAAGAGTGTCTTTAAAACAAGGATGTTTAAAACTCCTTATAATATTAGGTACAAGTTTTCATGTTTTTTGAGATGCCATGTCCTACAATGCTACTTGTAATATTGTTCCATCTCCTTATCAACATTTGGCTAAGTGAAGGTTTATTTTGGATGTAAACACTACTTTCAATGTGTAAAAATTGTCTACCAAATTTAAATATAGCAATTTAAATCATTCTTGCAACTATTAACCAACTATAACCCCTAATCCATGTAAGTTACCTTTGTTAAATGGAGCCATTAACAGTCAATATATAGCTTTGTGTCCTCACCAACATAAACATTAGAGGTAATATAAAAATGTATTGCAAAGAGTAAGACATAATTCAACTTATTAAATAAAATTTTGGAAGATTTGAGATGATATAAAAATATATTACAAAGAGTAAGACATAATTCAGCTTATTAAATGAAATTTTTAGAAGAATTTGCCTTAATAATTTGTCCATCAAACATCCACCATTTATTAGTAATTCAATTGAAAATCTAATTTTAGTTCATGTTTATTAATCATGTGAAAATCTTTACTCATTAACTTATTGTACACATATAAATACTAGAAGATAAAGACTACTATGAATACTTAAAATTCCATCAATCTTCATACTAAAATACATTAAAACCAGCATCACTCTTTCCAGATTCACCAATTATTTTAATAAAACACATACAAATACATTAAATTGTCAATGAGTGTCATGTATCAATATCATCATTAAAAAGCCAGAAAGTGCAACTTCTCTACACATAGATCAATTTTAACTAGCCAAAAACTGCAACTTGCCAACATGTACATGTAGTTGATGAGTATTCTAAGTATTCTAGTACACAATTTCTCTCGTTACAAACCCAACCCTCATTACATAGCAAAAGAGTGCAACTTGCTAATAATTTGGCCAGCCAAATTGTTTGGATAGTTTACAAGAGAGGTACAAGAATAGCAAAGGGGTAGAACCGTGTTTGTGGCTTGTGGTCAAAGGGGAACACTTATATAGAACTATGCTCAAGTGAGCAGCCACCTTTTGCAGATAAGGAAACAACTTAGAAACTAAGCTTGAGGCGAAGCGTTTAAAAACGTGCGTAGACCAGCACAACACAAAAGCAAGTAGTGGATTTGGTCCACCAGAAATTTCAGAAATCAATTTTATTTCAATAAAGAGGACAAAAATGAAAAGGAGAACAAATTTGAATTATTTTATAAGGTAGGAGAAAGAGATATAAAAGGGTATGGAGATAGGTCTGTGGATAGCGCATGGCTGTGCTGACCAATCAGAGGGCTCGTCGGCATGTTATGTCAACTAGTTCTGGTCAATACTGCGCGTTTTACCCCGTCTTACCACAGCCCTCGAATTGGTCTTAATCAACCCACCATATAAATCCCCAATTCTTCCTAATACTCCGTTGGGATCGGTCGTTCGTCGTTCTAGCGGAAGCCATGGCCACGGCATCGAGGTTTGCTTCCGCATTTGCAGGTACCAACGATTTCTCTTTTGCAGGCCAGTGTTTGAGGGGATCCCAATTGCCGGGTATTGTAAAGCCCAAAAAAAAGAAGGCAGAAACCGGTGCTCTGAATACGAGGGCCGAAACCCAGTCAGAAGAATCCCTTGTTTCTCTTAACGAGTCAAAGGCAGCCAGCCTCACCGCTCTCGAACAGCTAAAGGCCTCTTCTGCAAATCGTATGTATCAATATCTTATGTCTTTTGGACGTTTTATACTGCAATTTACATCTTTTCAAAACAATAATTAACCCCCTTTCGTTAATTGATAGAAAATCAATGAGCTTAACAGTATAGAAAAAATAAATAGTCCCTGCAATTGAATAATTTCACATTGATTGAATGAGTGGGTGAATGAATTTAAGGTCCATTTTGACCAAGCTGGTCTGTTGGTCATTATGAGATAATTCAATGATACCCAGTTTCTGAAGTCTGGATTCTGAATTTTTTGCAGTAAGACTTGTTGCCATACATCAAACTTCCTGTTGGCTAAGATGCCATAACAGGGGGCAACTGTTCCACCAAAGTCGCCCAGGACTTGCACCTAACCCCAAGTGCACATGCGGTAGTGGGGAACCCCGTCAAGATTGGAATCCCAGTGAAAGGCCTAACGAGTCATCATCCTTGCCATTGGACCAACAGCCTATTGACCATGTGCCCAGATCCTGAATTTTGCAGTTTTTGAGTGTCTATATGCCACCAGGGTGACAACCGATTTGTGCATCTTTCGCTTATGTTCGGTACCCAGGGCTTCTTATTAGTATGTGTTCTTCCTTGACCTTATTATATCATCACATTAAACAAAATCTTTTCTCCCATGGTCGTTTGGAGCTTGCCCACCTGCCACATTTTGCTTCTAAGGTTGTGGAAGGTGGTTCAAATCTTGGGGATGTTCCTTTTATCCATTCGGCTACTGGATGGTAGGAAGATAATATGGTGGTTTATTATACTTTTGATAGCTTTTAAATGTGTAATTTTCCTAGTTTTTTGAGATGGCTTCTGTTGCTATGAATTTTTCTGTGGACATTCTTTGGCTTGATATTATTCTTTGGAAGAGCAGATGTCATCTCCCATTCTTCCTTCTGTTTGTTAGCTGCCTTTTGTGAGATATTGTTTTAATTAGTCTTTATTTCTATTTGGTGGGGAATCTATCAATGCAGCAACCAATACTCTTCATTTTGGTTTTGTAGGTTAGGTGTTTCATCTTGTGGTGTACCGAACCTCCTTCGTGTGGCCTTATTTAGGGGTGGGGCTACTTAAAATATCAAAATTGTTTTTCCTCCAATTGTACTTATAACGTATTACTAACAAGCCCGTGAATTCAGCTGATTCATTTTAATCCTTCTATTACAATTTTTTCCAATCGACATTGTTTAGCTGTTTTCAATGAAGGATTTGGGTATTTGCTTTTTTATAAAATAAAAACATGAACTAAACACAACAATCAGCAAATTATACATCTGTTACAAGAGATAAATCACATGGAATGGATGTTGGGGGATGCTTTCTCCCCCCAACCATAGACAATCCAGTAAGATTAACACCCCCAAGCTAGAACCATAGAATGATGCAGGCTATGGTCCTTCCAAACCTTCATACTCAGGAACAATAACATTTGATCCTCATCCAATGCTTATTGAAACCATATACCCAGAAGATGAGAACCAACTGATGAAGAATCCAAAAATTAGGACCGATCCCCCTTTCCAAAAGAATTTTTGCTTTTTATGACCCCCTTGCATGGGAGGCTAAGTGTCACCTCCAAGGAACCTCTTGTGCGTAGAGCAGGGTTTCTTTTCCTATCTTAAGGTATTAAAAAGGTTTATTTTCTTAATTAAATTAATATGCAAAAAAGGGCTATAATGTTAAGTCATCAGGGAAAAGTTAGGTCTCTCTTCTTCTCTCTGGCCCTTTGCCTTGTGTCAATCTATGGTCTCTCATTGTGTTGCCCTTGGCCATTCATGGTGTGTTTGATTGTTTTATTGTAAAAACATTTACATCAAATACCTCACTTAGGCCTTACTAACACCATCATCATATGTCACTTACATATTCGCTAGTAATGTCTTGCCATTGTGCCCTTGCTAGGAACCATTTTACAGGGTCACTCATATTTGCAGATACATTTTTCTGACATGTCATTGGTACCCTGGAGACGATTCCAAGATATCTTCTTACGCATATACACTAAATTACATATATTACACATATTCGTATCCAAATATAAGGAGGTGGATGTGGATTATTACAGATCTAACCATTTTGGTTCCTAAAGCAATTTCAATGGTTATAAATGGAAGGCTAATATTGATATTTGTGAAAAAATTCATGTGATTTTGTGTGCAATATGAAATTTCCTATGTCAGCCATTTTGCATAATATTAGTTCGTAGATGCTGTAATAATGAGTGGGTTAATGCATCTTTTTATCCTTTGTTTAGGATACACAAAGGAGAGAAGCAGCATTTTGGTTATAGGGCTGAGTGTCCACACTGCGCCTGTAGAGATGCGTGAAAAGCTGGCTATACCTGAAGCAGAATGGCCACGTGCAATTGGGGAACTTTGTAGCTTGAATCATATTGAAGAGGCAGCAGTTCTTAGCACTTGCAATAGGATGGAAATTTATGTTGTTGCTTTGTCTTGGCATAGGGGGATTCGAGAGGTGACCGAATGGATGGCCAAGGTACTTACATTTTCTTTTCTGCTTATGTAATTTTTGCAAATATTATTTCTATCAAACTGCATTTGGTAGTGTTTAGGGTCTTCAAGAAACCAACCTGTGGCCTCTGGTCCATTTTCATTGATTTCACACAATGGAGGCTGTGACACCCAAGTGAGATTTATTTAGTAGTGGAAGACCTGAGCTTCGATAACTTTTGGACTGCCCATTCTTGCACTGGTTAAATTTTTGCCCATGTTCTTTTTTCCTGTCAGGAACTTTAGTAACGAAACCCCCATTCCAGTTATTCATGTGTGGATAAGTTTTCCATCCTTTCCCATGCACTGAATTTTCCCTCGGGCATTTTTGCTGTTAGGAATGAAATTAAGGTATCAAGCATCGTTCTTATGTTTATTTCCTGATTTACAGACAAGTGGAATACCTCTTGGAGAGCTCCGGCAGCACCTGTTCATGTTGCGTGACAATGATGCATCACAACATTTATTCCAAGTCGCATCTGGTCTTGACTCTCTTGTTCTTGGTGAAGGCCAAATCCTTGCGCAAGTTAAGCAAGTGCACAAAGTAGGCCAGGGAGTCTTGGGATTTGAGAGAAATATTGGTGGCCTCTTCAAACATGCAATCACAGCAGGAAAGCGAGTCCGAACAGAAACGAATATTGCTGCAGGTGCTGTTTCAGTTAGTTCTGCTGCTGTTGAGCTGGCCATTATGAAGCTCCCAAAGGATGGTATTTCATTTGCCAAAATGCTAGTTATTGGGGCAGGCAAGATGGGAAAGCTTGTGATAAGACATTTAATTGCAAAAGGGTGCAAGAGAATTGTTGTAGTTAACAGATCTGAGGAAAGGGTTTCACTCTTACAGCAAGAACTAACTGGGGCAGAACTGATCTATAAGCCTCTTACTGAGATGCTTAATAGTGCTGCAGAAGCAGATGTAGTCTTCACGAGCACAGCATCAGAAACACCTTTATTTTTGAAGGAGCACGTTGAAGTTCTTCCACCTGTGTCTGCAAAAATGGGAGGGATTCGACTTTTCATAGATATTGCTGTACCTAGGAATGTGGCTGCCTGTGTTTCAGAACTAAATTCAGCCAGAGTATATAATGTTGATGATCTCAAAGAAGTGGTTGAAGCAAACAAGGAGGAGAGACAGAAAAAGGCTCTGGCAGCTCAGGTTATTATCGATGAGGAGTTGAGGCTGTTTGAAGCATGGAGAGATTCTTTGGAGACAGTGCCTACCATAAAGAAACTGAGGGCTTATGCAGAGAGGATAAGAATTGCAGAGTTAGAGAAATGCTTGTCAAAAATGGGAGATGATGTTTCTAAGAAGAACAGGAGAATTGTGGATGACCTAAGCAGAGGCATTGTCAACAAGTTACTACATGGTCCTATGCAGCATTTGAGATGTGATGGCAGTGACAGTCGAACTTTGAGTGAGACTCTGGAAAATATGCATGCTCTTGAGCGAATGTTTAGCCTTGAATCGGACATATTTGTATTGGAGCAGAAACTTAGGGCTAAGATTGAAAAAGCTCAAAAGTGAATATCTGTTTGCTACCGAATGTTTTGATTTCGTGAGTACAACCATTCATGGGGGTGTAACATCTTCAACTGTATCTTCAGTCTTCTGCCAAGTGAAGTGTACAACAGAGTCCATTAAGATTCTAAGGCCAATAAGAAGCACTACCCTTCATTATTTTCTGTCAAGCCATCATTGATTCTCTCTCAACATTTGGAAGTTATATTAGGAAGCAATCAATCGTTCCTTCATAGATCAAATTGATTCATAGAAAAGATTAAACGTAGTGTAGGCTTTGAGGTCTACCATGGTTATTGTATGTGCCGTTCTGTTTACATGTAAGTGACCTACCAGCATATTAAATACTATCTATGGATTATTCATTAACAGCATTTTTTCGTTTAGGGAAGAGATGCCTTGGGCACTCTTATTTTGCTATTATTACTTGCTGTACTTTCAAGCCCATTCATGTATTTGGGCATTTATGAACAACAATATAATTTTTCCATTAGTTTGCTTTTTAAAATTGATATTTTTTATTTTATTATTTTTTATTAGTTGGTGTGCCTTTCAATACATAAAAATTGTGATCGAAGTAATGTGAAATTTGTTAAAACTGAGAGATCCAAGGTTCAAATCTCCTTGTTTGCGATCCAGTTTACAAAGAGGAAGACAGGCCTTAGACCCCAGAGGTTTACTAGTAATTACATGTCAGGTGAACTGCTGAGTTCCTCCGGGATAATATATATATATGACTTGTCAAGCTTAAATAAGATGGCAAATTAATAATGACATAGCAAGGCAAGGTTCTTTCTGCAGAAGCATCAGAATAAGTTCAGTGCATGTTCTCCATCATCTACAATTTATATTATGTTGTTGTCCTCCCTTTGCACTAAAGTTATGCTCAATCTTTTCCTGATCTGCTCGTTTGAAACACTGAGGGCCTCCCACTACTCCCAGAATTCAGTTACCACTGTAGATAAATGTATCACATTGCATGAACCTAGATGTTTTATGACTTGTCAAGCTTAAATAAGATGGCAAATTTAATAATGACATAGCAAGGCAAGGTTCTTTCTGCAGAAGCATCAGAATAAGTTCAGTGCATGTTCTCCATCATCTACAATTTATATTATGTTGTTGTCCTCCCTTTGCACTAAAGTTATGCTCAATCTTTTCCTGATCTGCTCGTTTGAAACACTGAGGACCTCCCACTACTCCCAGAATTCAGTTACCACTGTAGATAAATGTATCACATTGCATGAACCTAGATGTTTTCCTTTGGTTTTTACTTTACATCAGAGCCTTATGATAACTGGTCGTATTCTATTGGCAGAAAAATCACAAATAATTCAGGGACTCGAGGTAACTATGAAATTAGTAGTGACTTGATCTTTGTATCTTCTTAAGTTGCTATTTTATAGAAGTAACTTGGCTTGTCATAGCGAGATGCCATAGCGAAATGTAATGCATATGAGTTGATATTTAATTGTAGTGAATGAAAAGAATGTCGAAATGTAATGCATATGAGTTGATATTTAATTGTAGTGAATGAAAAGAATGTCAAGCAATTCAGCTTTGGAAATTTAAGCAGGGTTGAAAATAATATTATTGCCAATTTAGTGGCGGGATCATAAACTTAGGATTAGGATATTGGAAATATCAGGAAATTATTGACAAACATAAAAAAAAAATTCAAAATATTGTAAAATTTTCTCATTACAAATTAACAACATTAAATAATCTAAATCACAATGTCACACATTGCCACATAAATAGGACAAGAAGACAGTCATAGGCTTTTCATAGGAGAGCTTATATGTCAGTCGGTCTTTGTGTGACGCCCTCACATACCTTGGTTTTAGAATCACGCCTAATAACTATAAAATTGCAGATTGGCTTTGGTAATTGACAGATATGGACGCAGGCTAAATGGATGGGCACATTGATGGTTGCCCCTGGGGTCGATACATATTGGCACAAGTTGTACTTCAACAGCTCACTATATATTGGGCGCATTTATACATCTCACCCTCGACCATCATTAACAAAATCAAGCACATCATGGCACATTCTATTTGGGAGGGAAAGGAAGAATTTCAAAAATATCATCTCACAAAATGGGAAGGAGACACCGTTTTCGATGTGGAAAACATTGAAATATCTATATCAAAACAGCAGTGATCAGAAGAAGTTGGCACTGAAAGACAAGCTTCGGAAAATCAAGTGTGAAAAGGGCGACACGATCTCTACATATCTGAACAAGCTCACCACCTGTAGGGATCAGATTGGAAGTGTAGGGATCACAACCGTTAATGATGACATGGTGAGTCTTGCACTCCTCGGTCTTCCTAAGATTTGGCATAGCTACCAAGACTTGGTTAATGGAAGAGAAAAACTGTCAGATTGGGAATGACTTTGGTTGGATCTGATGCAGGAGGAAATAAGAAGAAGCACCAAAGATTGATCCTCATCGAAGCAAGATGATGAGGAAAATCTAGCCTTAGCGAGTAAGGCAAGCAAAGGGAAAGGGAAGGCATCCCATCCCAAATTCGGTTCTTCCCATGGTGGGAAGAAGTTTGACAAACTGAAAGTGCGATGCTTTCATTGTAATGAAGTGGGCCATTATGCTACAAATTTTCCACAGAAGAAATACAAGAAAGGTTCCTCGAAGGGATCTGATGGTGAGGCACTGGCCTCACAGTTTGAGTTGGATTTCTCACTTATCGCATGCATGGTTTCATCCGTGGTGGGATGTGTGTGGTACTTATATAGTGGAGCTTCATTCCACATGTCAAGTGCCAAGAATCTTTTTAGTACCTTGGAGGAGAAGGATCTCTAGATGCAGATCGAGATGGGCGATGATGGAAAGTACTGTGTTTCAGGTGAAGGTACGGTTGTATTTTAGAGGGAGCATGGAGCTCCTCTCACCCTGACTGATATAAAGTATGTACTAGGTCTGAAGAAGAATCTTGTGTCTGTTTCTATGCTAGAAGATAAAGGCTATGATGTAGTCTTTAGTAAAGGAAAAGTATTCCTGAGGCATATCGGCACTAGACAGACCAAGCGAATCGATATTCGAGTAAAGAATCTCTACAAGCTTGAGGTAGACGATTGTGTTGCATTGAGTTCCAAAGTTGAGATGGTACAGAGCCAAGATGTTGGTGAGCTATGGCATAGAAGACTAGGCCACTTGCACCATGGAGCCCTGAAAATTATGTAGCAGAGTTCTATCGGACTACCCAAGGGAAAACTGGAGCAGAATACATGCAAAGGTTGTACCTTGGGTAAGTATGGGAAATATTCCTTTCCAGATCAAGACAGTAGAGTTGGAGCAATCCTGTAGCGAGTTCACTCAGATGTTTGTGGACCATTCTCTACAGCCTCCACCGCTAAACAAAGGTACTATGTTATTTTAATTGATGATTTTTCTCGTAGATGTTGGATCTACTTTAAGCAGAAGAAGGATCAGACCTTCTTGAGGTTTTGAAAGTTTAGATCCTTGGCAGAGAAAGAATCTGGAAAGAAAATAAAAGCCTTGTGTAGCGACAATGGTGGAGAGTATGTCTCCCAATAGTTTAAATACTTATGCGTTGCAGAAGGAATTAAATGGGAACTGACGACACCCCATAACCCACAGTAGAATGGGGTTTCCGAAAGGAAGAACAGATCGATTATAAGAATAGCTCGAGCGATGTTGCATGACCAAAGCCTACCACTACATTTGTGGGCTGAAGCATGCAATACAGCAGTATACTTGCAAAACAAAAGCCCACATCGTATACTGGGAATGAAGACACCTATGGAGGCCTTTTCTAGGAAGCGACTAGATGTGAGTCACTTCTGAATCTTTGGATCATCAATTTATTGTCATGTGACCAAAGATGCCCGAAAGGAGCTGGATACAATAGCTGAGTTGGGAATATTTGTGGGGTACACAGATACACCCCACAACTATCGGGTGTACCTGCCTACCAGTCAGAGGATAGTGGTATGCAGGGATCTGAAGTTCGACAAGAAGAAAGCCATGCAATTATCACTTGAGAGGGAGCTCAAGTTGCATGTAGAGGAGGAAAATTCAATTCCTAAGGGGGAGGAACCTCAGATTGATGCGAAGCAGCCGCATGCAAAGGATCCGAGAGTGGAGACATCCACTCATGCTTGAGACTTCTAGAGATGGGCGGAAATGCTCAAGTGAAGCTGACAGGTTGATGCTGGATGCGCGGGAGAATGTGGGACAAGCATCTTCTCAACGCAGACAAAGGAGGTCACCCAAGTGGTACACTAGGTACATGGCCCTGGTTGGGGAGTGTGTAGATACCAAACCTTCTTCATTCAAGGAGGCAGTGTAGCAACCAGTCTAGGTTGATGCAATGGTAGAGGAGCACGACTCTATTATTCGGAACAGTGTGTGGGATGTTGTCCCAAGACCTCAAGGCAAGTCAGTGGTGAGTTCTAGATGGCTTTACAAGGTAAAGCAGGCAGCTGATGGTAGTGTTGAAAAACATAAGGCAAGGTTTGTTGCCCGTGGTTTCTCACAAGTCGAGGCGATCGACTACGATGAGACCTTTGCTCCTGTAGCAAGGTACTCATTTATCATATCGATGTTGGCACTATCAGCTCAAATGGGTTGGAAGATCCATCAGATGGACGTGAAGACAACATTCCTCAATGGGAAGATTGAGAAGGAGGTGTACATTGAGCATCTAGAGGGTTTCGAGACCTTCGATAGTGAGTCGAATGTGTGCCGACTCAAGAGGGTTTTGTATGGGCTGAAGCAAGCACCCCGTGCTTGGTACACCAGGATCGACAGATATTTCACCGGGTTGGGCTTCACCAAGAGTGAAGCAGATGCGAACCTTTACCGCATCATGGTAGAAGGTAAATCATTGATCATTGTTCTTTATGTCGATGATCTGATTTTGACAGGTGATGATCAGTTGATACAACCTTGCAAGGAGGACCTTGCAAGAGAGTTCGAAATGAAAGACATGGGTCTTATGCACTACTTCCTAGGCATGGAGGTGTGGCAGAAAGATGGTGAATTATTTGTGTCTCAAGGCAAGTATGCCAATGAGATACTCGGCCCTTTCACATGGAGAAGTGAAAGCCAATGCAAACTCCTCTAGCTGATAACTAGAGAAAGGAGGATGCTACTTCAGGTGAGGTAGTAGTCGCTACTGTTTATTAGCAGCTGGTGGGTTGACTTATGTATCTGGTGAACACACGACCCCACTTATGCTTCGCGGTGAACCAACTGAGTCAAGCTATGGTTCAACCTACCAAGTTGTTTTGGAAGGCAGCGAAGCATGTGCTGAGATACCTCAGAGGCACATCTCAGTTCGGATTGTGGTACAGGCGAATAGACGGAGTGAAGCTTTAGGGCTTCACATATGTAGATTGGGCAGGGAGTCCATCAGACCGGAAGAGCACTTCTAGAGGAATCTTCAACCTTGGTTCAGCTGCAGTTTCTTGGTACAGCAAGAAACATAGGTCAATTGCACTTAGCTCGGCAAAGGTTGAATACATGGTTACTAGTGCATGTGAGGCCATTTGGATGCGGAAGATTCTAGTGGGATTGTTTGGTCAGAGGATGGATCCAACTATGATCTACTGCGATAATTAGAGTTGTATCAAACTCTCTGAGAGTCCAGTTTTTCATGACAGGTCTAAGTACATTGATATTTGGTATCACCATCTTCAATACTGTGTGGTCAAGAGGATCATGTTGTTGTTGTATGTTTCGACCGAAGAACAAGACGCGGATATTTTGACTAAGGCATTGTCAAAATGCAAGTTCGAGTTCCACAGAGATAGGATTGGGGTTACTGATAATCCCTTTCTTGTTGAGAGGGAGTGTTGAAAATAGCAACAAGAAATGCTAAATACAGAAGTGCTAAATTTAGTACTGCTATAAATAGCATTTCAGGATACCTTCCTATTTTCGTTAGTCCCTGAACTGAAATAGAGAAGCAAAAATTCGAATTTGATCTTAGAAGTTGTTTGTAAAGTAATTAATTAATTCACCATGAGTTAATTAGTCATAGAAAATCAAACATGAAGTCTATGTGGGGACATGCAACAGTTTCTCCATTAATTGAGGAATTTATCCATCATTTAAAGAGATAAGGATGAGTTGTAATTAGTTGGCTAAGTTAACTGAGTCAAGTCCAGTTAGATTAATTCAAACAGTTCGTTGAATTAATTGTGAGTTCAGATAGTTAATGCATGCATGCATGTAACTGTTGCACTTCAGATAACTGAATATTCTCTCATAAATAACTCATGCATGTCAGTTCAGACAGAGACCCAGTTGAGATCAAATGGAGGGACAGTGTACTATCAATTGCAGGAATATTCCATTGTGAATATCTCTTGTATGCAGAAGGAATTCTTTCCTTGAGGATTGCACAGTTACTTCTTCAGTTTTTGTGAGTGTGATGAGGCCAATTCACATATGTGGCATCACTTGACCCGAAAAAAAAAACTGCACAAGGAAATAGGAGGCTTGGAGCGCTGAGGAAAGGCATATCTCTTGTCTACTCAATCTGTGAGCTGTATTGTTTGACTGTAGAGAAAGCATGATAGCTTGAGAGCTCATTCTTTTTGTAACTTGAACATATTTCCACTTGTATGATAATACAGAGATTGGGGTTTTAGG
>APFE030699892.1:47631-98932 GCA_000404065.3 Pinus taeda | reverse complement strand
TGGACCAACTTGCCTTGTAGCATGTGTTTGTATATATATATATATATATATATCAAACAAGCTTTGCCATGGCCCTTTCCCCTACGCATTATTACTTGTGGAGGGTGAAAATCCCTTTTAAGCTTAATTTTCTCTTGGCCCAGCCAAACCTATAATTCCTAGATGTGATATATATATATAAACACCCATCGTCATCTTTGTTGAACTTTCAATTCATAAATTAGGTCCTAATAGAAAAAATACAGACATACAGACTTAGCCTACAAGTGCATTTCAGAGATCTATTTTTCTCCCTCATACTCAGATCATCTAGACCAGTTGCACGCTCAGAAGGAATAGGGAAACCACCCAAATCTTGGGAATATTTATCCAAGGACTTAACCTCTCACTTCCACACATGAAACGGGACATCCCTGGTTGATATTCAAGCCATTTATCCACATAGTAAACTCAGAGTACCTTTTATAGACAATTAAAAAAAATATATCATGCATTCAATTTACAGTGTCATGACAAAAGCTCATAAACAGAACCATAAAATAATTAAGGTTTCATCTAATAGCATCCATGCACTAACATAATACTACCATTCAATGTTATTCATATTTAGATACATTCATAGATAATTCCACTACTCTCAGCTCATATCATTTCATTTACAATTCAAAAATAGGGAAAAATTAAGGTGGGGCTTTAATTTTCCACCCAACCATAGACCTATTATAGCCATAATTACTTACAGTAGTCACCCCCAAGCCAAATCCACAATATAATGGGAATATTTCCTTTCAGCGGCCTTAGAAAGAGTCCATCTTTAGTACACAGAGAATAGGAAATACATATGACAGTGGGTCGTTTATGAACTAGTCAAACACAACAAAATTCATAGTAATGGGTGGTTTATCAACTGGGTCAAGCACTCTAAGAGTGTTTTATCAACCCCAATAAGCACCCTAGGTGGTTTATCATTTGCTTCAGGCACTCAATGAGTGGTTTATCATCCCAAAACAAGCACCCTTTTGCATGTGGTTTATTAGCCCTAGCAAGCACCCTGAGTGGTTTCTCATCCAGTCCCTTAGAAAGCACTCATTTTATTTCCTTTTCATCCTCTTGCTCTTCTGGTCACAATTTCCTCTTTCAAGGAATTCCCATTCCCTCGACTCATAGCTCTTTCCAACTTTATTCATGATCTCCCCAACAAGACGTCCAACCCCCACATTTTTGTGCATTTTCCTTTTTATGATTTCCTCAGGGGTCTCCTCATGTTCCTCTTGGACTCTTCCTCATATTTTTCTAATTATTTGCACCATAAAATTAATTTAAGGTGCTAGCTAACCCCACTTGGGTTTATCTTTTCTCTTCCCTCTTAGATCATGGATCTTGGTCCCACATTTCAGGCCATTACATCATACATTACAAAAATCAAGGGAAAAGTACCAGGGGTGCCATAAACCCCACCCCCTTAATGGAAAGATTGTTGTTGGTGTTCTTATTAGCATGAAAACAAACAAAAATTCAGTTTTATACACAACTCTTACATTTTCTTTATTCAACAAACAAAATATGGGTATTGTGCCCTTATTTTCTCAACTATATCCTAAATGGATTCATTAGGTCCAAAGTGCTTCCATTGCACCTTGATCCGCTCTATTGTTCTATTCCATAATGTGATTTTCCTTCGATCTAGGATACATAGCGGTTTTGGTTGAAACTCTCCCTCTAGTTCCATTCAACAACATGGTTAGTGTCATGAACATATCTCTTAAACAAGGAAACATGAAAGACATTGTGAGCTTTCAATGTGAGCGGAAAGGCCAATTTATAGGCCACTTGCCCCAATCTTTCCAAGATCAAATGGTACGCTATATCTAGGTGCTAACTTAGCACATGAGCCCATTTTTAATGAGCTCTTCTTTGACTTAACACGGAGATAAACATTTTCTCCCACTTGAAAATCTTTGTGAGTTATCCATTGGTCTGCATAACTTTTCTACCTATCTTGGGATGCCTTTAACTTTTACCTAATCTTTATTGTTTTTTGCTCCAATTATTTCAGCAAATTTGGCCCAACAATTACTCTATTTATTGGATCATCCTAACTGATAGGGGTATTGCATTTTCTTCCATAAAGTACCTCAAACAGACTCATTCCCAATGACTCTTGATAACCATTTTCATATGAAAATTCTACTAATGGAAGGTAGTCTTCCCTATTTTTCGGTTGATGCATCACATACATCCTCATCATGTCTTTCAAGATTCTATTTACTCTCTATTTTACCATCAATATGAGGATGGTATGTAGTGTTGAAGGCCAACTAGGTTCCAAAAATAGAAAATAAGGATTTCCAAAAGTTTGAAGTAAACTTAGCATCTCTGTCTGATATTATCTTTTTAGGTATCCCATGCAATCTAAGTATCTTTTTCATATAAAAATTTGGCTATATCAATTTCCTTATGAGTAATTTTAACAGTTGTAAAGTGAGCCACCTTTCTCAACTTATCCACTACCACCATGATGGTATCATGTTATCTAGTTTTCACGGGCAGACTTGTAATAAATTCCATGGATATGACCTCCCATTTCCATTCTGGAATTGGTTTTAGTTGCAATATTCCAATTAGGTACCCCACTCCACCTTTATTTGTTGACGTTCCAAACACTTTTCAAGGTATTCAACAATATATTTCTTCATTCCATGCCAAAAATATGTCTTATTTATGGTTGTCATCATCTTTTGATATCCAGGGTGACTTGAGTAAGCTCTTTTATGAAACTCAACCATGATAAGATTCCTTAACTCCTTGGAATTTGGCACACATTTCTTATTCTTGAATATCAGTATTTCATCATCATTGAGCTGATGACTTCTACTTACTAACTCGTCTGCTTGTTCTTGCCAACACTTCTTCACAAGTTGGTAATGTTCATCATTTATCAACCCTTCTTTAATCTTCTCCTTGATGTCAAAGGAGTAAGTGCTTATGGTTGTTAGGTGAACTTCTTGTGAACTTCTATTAAGTGCATTTGCCACCCTACTCTCTTTTCCTTTGATGTTCTTAATCTTGAAATCAAATTCATTGATCAAAGGAAACCACCTAGATTGTTTGGCATTTAGTTTGGGCTCGTCAAACAAGTATCTCAGACCATCGTGATCAATCATTGACACAAACCTTCTTCCCAAAAGTAATTCCTCCACATTTTTGGTCTATGCACAATGGTTTCCAACTCCAAGTCGTGAGTGATGCAGTTCTTTTCATGCTCATTCAACTTTCTAGATTCGTAATAGATTACATGTCCTTCTTGCATCAATAGTCCACCAAGTCCTTCGTTATAGGCATCACTGCAAACAAAAAAATAGTTTTTTGGGTCAGCTATCCTTAAGATAGGTGCACAGGTGAGTAACTTCTTCAGTTGTTCAAAACTGGAAATGCATTCAAGTGTCTATTGAAACTTCACTCTTTTCTTTGTAACGTAGTGATGGGATTCCTAATCATCGATAAATTTTGAATAAATTTTTTATAGTAACCATCCAACCTCATAAATGATTTGACCTTTGTCACACTCCAAGGCATGGGCCAATCTATTATTTCTTTGATCTTTTCTGGATCCATAGCCACTCCTTCTTTTGAGATTACATGACCCAAGTAGTGAACCTAAGTCTGAAAGAACTCACACTTGTTGATCTTGGCATATAATTTATGTTCTTTGAGCAATTGTAGCACAACCCTCAGGTCGTCCTCATGCTCCTTTTCATTCTTTGAATACACTAGGATATCATCCACAAATACCAACACAAATTCGTCCAAGCATGAACCAAGCACATTATTCATGAAGCACATAAAGGTTGTTTGAGAATTTGTAAGCCTGAATGGAACTACAATGACTTCATGATGCCCATACCTCATTCTAAACGTAGTCTTATGAATGTCCTCTTCCTTGATTCTAACCCGGTGGTAAACCGACCTTAAATCAATATTGGAAAACACTACAACCCCTCTCAATTGATGAAATAGATCATCAATCCTAGGCTATGGGTACTTATTCTTCATATTGGCTTTGTTTAACTGCTTATAGTCGATGCGTAGACGCAACGTTCCATCCTTCTTTTTAACAACAAGTGCATGGGCTCCTCACGATGAAATGTTGGGTCGAATATACCCTTTTTCCATCAATTCCTTCAACTGCAACTTTAATTCCACAAGCTCATGTGTGCTCATGTGATAGGGGGCTTTTAATGTTGGTGTTTTTCCTTGAATCAACTCAATTGTGAATTCAATCTCCCTGTTGGCCATTAGTCTTGACAATTCTTCTAGAAATACATCACTATATTGGTTCAATACTAGAAAATTTGCAAAGGGATCTATGTTAACCTCCTTCTCCTCTGATATTTTGATGGCATAAAGGGAACAACCCTTCTTACTATAGTGCTTTACTTGCACCGTTGACATCACTTTGAGTGCTATCGACCTTTTGATTCCCTAGAGCATTATTGGGTTACCCTCATTGCTAAGACATTCCAACACCTTGCTATAGCAATCAAGCTTGGTTCTATGGATTGCCAATCCATGCCAATAAAAACATCATAATATCCTAGTTGCAACAAATTCAATTTAATTTTTATAGTGATGCCCCCGATTTGTTCAAGGCGGGACTCAACCATCTCTAATATCCTCCTATTTGTCTCAGTCGTCTGCTAAACAAGTCATGATTATTCGTGGATTTTCTTTGGAAATTAACATTTTTCCACAATCTTAGGGCTAATCTAGCTAAAATTATATCTTGGGTCATTTAAAATTGAAACCATAGATTTTCTTTACCATACCTTCCATTTGAATGATTGTTTCTTTTTTGTCTTCTTGCCTATCATCTAATGCAATGTATATTATGGGGATGCTCTAGGCCACATCGTTCATGGTTGATGCCTCTTCTATGTTGTGCATATTTGCAGTAGACTTCTAAAACTTGGGGAAATCTATCATCAAATGGTTTTATCCAAAATCCTAGCATTGATAGGCTCCTTTCATCTTTTCATTCCATGATTGGCGGGGTTCATTTCTGCTAGCTATGGAGTTTTGTTGATTTTCACTTTTAGTGAAGTTATTAAACCTTCCACAATTTCCTTTATTCTTCTAGTCAGCCCGAACTTCATTTTTATTCTTAAATTGTTCATAGCAGTGTTTGTTCTTCCGAATAACCTCCTCCAAATTCTTAGGTTCATTAAATTCTATTACGTGTCAATATGTTTACGATAACTCATTGGCATACCTTTGGATCTTGGTATTCTCATCCTTGATGTAAGGTACATATCTTAGTAGTTCCAAGAATTTGCTGGTATATTCTTTAGGTGTCAACTGCCCTAGTTTGTGTTCATAGAACTCCTTGGCTCTGATGTCATAATATTTCTTGGATAAGTACTTTGCTCATAAGTATTTTTCAAATTTCCTCTAGGTCATCTCCTTCTCTATAATTCCTTTAATGTTATTTAGGCCTTCCCAACATATATCAAATTTTCCCTTTAATTTGAAGACATCTTACCCTAGCCTTGACATGTTCTCGGTGTAGTCATGCAACTTGGAGTACTTCTTTATCCCCAAAAGCCTCGCTTCCTCATCCTATGCTTTCTTTACCTCCCCATAAAAGTTTGAGGGTTTTGATTTCTTCAATTCTTATTGCATGTGAGTCTTTATACTCTTCATTTGATGATGATATTAGTGGCTTCATTGTCCAATGATTGTCTAGGACTTCTTAATCCTCTTTCCAAAGAGTTGAGCAATTTTAGTCCTCCTTCTGCATCTATTCTCCTCTTTCTTGATTGGTCTCCCTCTACTTTCTTATCATCCAATTTATGCTTTTAGATATCTAATGGACTATCCTTAGGCTTGTTCTTGTCCTGATGGTTGGCATCAATCTCTTGTTGTATTTGTCTTTGTAATTTTGATATACTTTGTAACAATAGAGCATTTACTTCTATGTGTTCTCTGACAATATTCTCATTGTCTGCCTTGCAGCTTCTTATCTCATTTTTATACTTCTAAGTGTTTCCATGAGTTCATAAGTGTCTTCCTCTTTCATCTTCCCAACTAACTCTTCTTTGGGACCTTGCATAGTCCTATTCATACCATGTTGTTCAAATCTATTGCTCATTCTTTCCCTTCCTTATTATATTTTGATGCTTGCCTTTCTACTTTTACACACACAATGATGTTAGCCAATGAAGTTAACATGCACTTAACATAGGTATGTATCCCCTTGGTATATGTAGATATTTAAATATCAAATCTCAGTTAGCATGCAATCATATTCAATGAAGAATTCTATACAGCCATGCATTACAATAGTTTGCAATCGGCATAAAGGAAATACTAATAGATAAAGCATATCGTGTATATCAATCAATCATCTAGTGTGTGCATGTGAGCCTCATCAGGTCCAGAGTTTGAACCAGTGCTCATATACCACTTTCTAACACACCCCCTTATATCCTTAGCCCCTCTAAGGGTAGGAGGAAGTAGTTACTATGCTAATCTAACCTCCAAGGTTCCAGTTATGGAGATGAAGTCTAAATCTTTGACCTTTTTCAAATTCTTCAAAACTTAAAATGGACAATGTCATTTCATTCGACTCGTCATGACCTTTCCAATGGTATAAATTTCGTCTTGATCCTACCTTCACATCAAAAGATAGGAGCCTTCAAATATTTGGCCCATTAACTTCTGCAAAGCCATTTTAACCTGCCATGTGGCACTTATGTGGCCACCATGTGGTACCCACATGGGCATCCAAGTCACAACCCACATGTCAATTGCCAACTCGTTCATGGTAATAATAATATAATATGGATGGGCCCCCAAAGATTGTGGCCATAGTTGCGCATATATATGTGTATTTCTATGTGCGTGTGCATATCTATGTAACCCAATACATTAGAGTCCTCCCATTATTATATATATAAATTTATAATGTGGAGCATGCAGGCCCCTTTGTTTCCACCTCACCTCGTGGATTTCCCTCTGCGCACATTCAAAAAGCTCTGGGGTATCCCCCCTCTAAAACCGTCGGGGTTACGTGGATGGCCCCACTACCTTCTCCCTCCTATCATCTTTGCACAACATGGTGTAGTCCCTTTCTCAACCGGCACATCACCCCGAGAGTTCAATCCCAGAAGTTCTCCTTTGCGCTCATTCAAAAAGCTTTGGAATACCTTTCTCTTACAATGTCAGGGCTATGTGGATGGTCTTGTCATCTCTTTCTCCCACAGTATTACATTATGCTATGCAGGTCCCTCCTCCTATAAAGCCACATCACCATGAGTGATTAATCTTGGAGGATTTCACTAGGTGCTAGAAACAAAATTGTCGGGGTACAGGGAGCGGGGCGGAGATCCCCTCAGTCAATTACAACCACTCTTTTATGTCAATTTTCTTTGTCTCGAGACAAAGATTCCTTGGAAGTTTAATTGCAAGCCTCCTTTGGAAACTTCGAGTGTGATGTCAACCCAGAGTGACATTCCCCACCTTGTCGCAACTTTTTTCCCAATGGCTCATCAACAAGTTTCAAGTGCTCAACTCTTGGGGTCATCTAGGCCACATCATCCCAGGAATAAAGTATTAGACCTTTCCACCTATGCTCCACTTAAAACCTATATGGTACCATACCTTCGAGGTCATCCAATGGTGAAAATTCAATAAGGAGGTCAGCAACCTAGTCACATCACACTCGCCTTCGGTCATGGTGCCCAACCACATGTGCGTATGAGGCTCAAGCCTAAATTCCTATGAACACAAGGTTTCCCACTCCCATGTGTTCATCAGGTGTTAATATATTTTTATATATAGATTTTTTCCCCGAGTCTTTGGAGCCATAACATGTGTGTGTGGCTTCGCCAAGCTATACCCCCTGAGCTTTCACACTGCTCTGGCCCAAATCAACCTGTGGCCTTTGCATGTGTGTGTGTTTCTTTGTGTATCAAATGAGCTCTGTCACATCCCTTTCCCCTATGCCCTATTACTTGTGCAAGGCAAAATCCATTTTAATCTTAATCTGCTCTTGGCCCAACCAAACCTATGATTCCTACGTGTGATATATAAATAAATAAATAAATATATATATATATATATATATATATATATCTATAATATATATCAAAACTCGTTGTCATCTCTCTTGAGCTTTCAATTCATAAATTAGGGCCTAATGGACAAAATACAGACATGAAGGCCTAGCCTACAAGTTCATTTCAGATATTTGTTTGTCTCCTTCATACTCAGGTCATCCAGACTAGTTACATGCTTAGAAGGAACGCAAAAACCACCCAAATCTTGGGAAGGTTTATCTGGAGACTCGACCTTTCACTTCCACATAGGAAAGGGGACATCCCTTGTTGATATTAAAGCCATTTATCCACACAATAAAATCGGAGTACCTTCTATAGGCAATACAAATAAATTATCAGGAATTTAACTAACAATTGCATGATAAAAGTTCATAAACAGAGCCATAAAATAATTGATATTTCATCCAATATAATTCATGCACCAACATCAAACTACCATGCAACATTATTCAAAGTACAGAGAATTTATTTAATTCCACAACTCTCATCTCATAGCATTTCATTTACAATTCAAAAATAGAGAACACTGAAGGTGGCACTTTAATTTTCCACCCAATGATAGGCATATTGTAGCCATAATTACTTACAATAGTCACCCCTGAGCCAGATCCACAATCTAATGGGAATATTTCCTTTCAACAGCCTTAGCAAGAAGCCATGTTCAGTACAAAGAGGATAGGAAATACATATGACAGTGGGTGGTTTGTCAACTAGTCAATCACAGCAGGATTCACAGTAATGGGTGATTTATCAACTGGGTCAAGCACTCTAAGAGTGGTTTATCATCCCCCAGTAATCAGCCTAGGTGGTTTATCGGTTTTTCAAGCACTCAATGAGTGGCTTATTAGCCTGGCACAACAAGCACCCTTCTACATGTGGTTTATCGTCCCTAGCAAGCAACCCGAGTGGTTTTTTAGTCAGTGCCTTGGAAAGCACTCATTTTATTTCCTTTTCATCCTCTTGCTCTTATGGTCACAATTTTCTCTTTCATGGAATTCTCATTCCCTCGGCTCATAACTCTTTCCATCTTTACTTGTGATCTCCCCAAGAAGAGGTCCAACCCTCACATTGTTGTGCATTTTCTTTTTTATCATTTCCTCAGGGGTTTCTTCATGTTCCTATTTGACTCTTCCTCTTATTTTTCACATCATTTGCACCATAAAATTAATTTAAGGTGTCAACTAACCTCACTTTGGTTTATATTTCCACTTCCCTACTAGATCATGGATCTATGATCTCACACTTCAAGCCTTTATATAATTACATTACAAATCAGGGGAAAAGTACCAAGGGTGTCATAGCTAGGTCCTATACTTGTTGGTTCAAAGTTACAAAGAAGAAAACAAAGAGACCAAATATTTGAAGGAAAAGTTGCAAGAAATTAAATCGTTAAACAAGCATATAGAAAATGAAAATTAAGTATTAAAAAGCTAAGTGGCCAGGTTACAAAGAGAAAATCCACAAATTTAGAATGAGAAGAAATTATTGATCAAGCAAGAAAGGAAATGGCGTTAGAAAAGTCAATAGGTCAAAATGCATAACATAAGACCAAAAATAAAATTAATGACACAAAAAAGTAAGGAAACTCTATCCTTGACATCTAGTCTAGATATGTTGATCAACACTACAACAAACATTTGAAGATTAGGATTAAGAATAATTTTGAAGAAGGAAAAGTATTTTTGAGAGGAAATTTTGTTGCATCAGGACCTGTAACAACTCTTTTGTGGGGAGATGTTGAGTTCTTGTTTTGATACTTTTTTTCACTTCTAGTCACACTTTTTAATCCTTAAATCCTCACCTTATTCCTCAGTATTAATAAGAACAATTCCAAGGTAAAATTTCCTAGTTCATACATTTTTCCACCTTTTGATATATAAGTAAGTTTGAAAATCATTTTACTAACTAGTTCCTATAGGAATTCGTTGACAGTGTTGGACCCGCCAACATTCATGGGATCTCCCCAGTATGAAGTCCCAACTAAACCTCACACCATTTGGTGTAGGAGTCCCATTCAGTACGATGACATGGTTGCCATTTACTTAGAGATTTGCCTTAGCTCTTGATGTTTAGCACATGAGAGTATTATGCTTGTATCTTCAAAAAGTGAGGTGAGTATGCCTGGTGAGTGTGTAATGTAACTTGTTTCCAAGTTATCTTACTCTAAAGGAGGAGAGTAAAGAGAGCCTCTAAATGAGAGGTAGTAGTACCAACCAGGAAGAGACACATGCGAACCAAAAAGAGTTCGTCCAGCATCCAATAGAGTAGTCCACAGCGGATGCGACAGTCACTAAAACCGAAGTGCAAGGGAAAACATGTACACCATCTAGTAGAGTAGTCCACACGGATATGACGGTCGTTATAACCAGTAAACAAGACATGTTTTTCTAATGTCCTGCAGAGTAGTCCACAAGGACGCGACAACAGTGATAAGTAATACAGCACATCTTCAACAATATAAGTACTAAAACAACCAAAGTAGTTCAACTATCTTAATACAGGTTAAGAAAACATGCATTACAAATGTTTAAACAGTAGTCTTACAAACATCTACAAAACATGTGTGAAAATGTGTTGGCCTTAATAGGCTTCTGATTTAATAAAAAGTCCCAAGACACATTTGTACACCATACATCACTAGTCCCAGTAGTGGGACATTGGAGCCACTCCTTGCTCCACAAAGGACAGACTAAAAACTCTCAAGGCTACGTGGGAGGAGCCAAGGTGGAAAGTGCTTTCTCATACAATGGGAAGGGTATATATAGCCAAGGGTGATGTTTGACCCTTGTGACACTTAGACTACCCTCTTAACCATTCAACTTCCTATGAATTTTTAACTTACATGACTCTTCAACTTCTTGTGTGTGTCCATTGGACTTTCACTTAACATTACATTCAGTTACAACAGATATGGCCCATAGTGGTGATGTGGCCTCGACAACTCATGACACAACTTGACATGACATTGTTGACATGTACTTGTTGGTTGTGGTGGCCATGTCAAGTTGTTGCGTTTCTAAGTGATGGATGTACTCTTGGGTGTGCTTTTTCTTCTCCTCCGCATGGCTTGATGCTATGGGGTCTTCGATGATCTTGGTCTTGTAAGATGGTTCCATGCATGTGTCCCTTTCACTTATTGTTTGATGTGCTTCTTTTGTCTGTCCAGCTACAAGTAAGTCTTCTATCATGTGTGCTCCTTCTTCATCTCGTTCGTCGTCTCGCCATGATCTATCAATGTAATTGTTCCTACAATTCACTCATGACAGGACAACATCAAATCCAAAACCTCCTAGTCTAGCATGATGCATTGTTTTTGGTGTTCCGGGCCCAGGACAGATGACAGGATGGGAAGAGGGTCCAATAACTATGCACTGCGTAGTTCCATGTGATAGGGAAGGGGAAGTGGTCACTGAGACTGCACAAAGAGCAACTCAGGCTTGGACAACGAACTCTAGGTCATAGTCTTCATTGTTAGGAAAACTGCGCAGAGGCCACTGGGAGGCAGGATTGTGAAGTTGAGGACACCAGTGATAGTTGCAAGGTGGGACCCTAAGGGACACCTCAGTGCAGTTTCCAGAGGGAAAACAATGCAGGACAACAGAGGAACCAAACGACAGTTCTGCGCATTTTTTGAGAGCAATGAGTCTTGGCTGAGGGAGGTCACTAGGAGCAACCCTCTGCTCATTTTTTGGGAGAAGTGCAGGCTTAGGTATATGCACAATGTGGGGTTCCATCAAGCAGGTAGGAGGCTTGATAATTGATCTTGCGAAGTGTGCAGTTCAGTTCAGGCTTTGAGGCAGTTTCTACGCAGTTCTAGGAAGGAAGATAGGCTTCTCACCTTTGGGATTATGCAATGCAACTGACCCAGAGGACGTCCTCAATCACTGCACAGTTCTAGACAGCGGAGAAGCACCACTGAGGTTTGAGACTACACAGTGCATCTCAGTCGAAGTCTAATGAAGCGGGGTTGTTCCGTCGAGATATTTTCAAGAAAATGACTAAATGTGAGAGGCAAGTGGACTTGTGAGGACTCAACATTATGATCACACACTTAGCATACTTCTTCGACAACATGACAACACTAACCACCGAGACAACATAGCAAAGCATAACCCTCTGTGTGACTGTCTAGTGCTGAAAGCGATAAGTGCGACACTTGGGATAGACCTTTGGATGACCGTGACAACATTTGCGTGATAGTGCTTACAACTTTATGTGTGACTGCGACGGGTGTTCACATAGCTAAAAAAACTCAAACACTCAAAGACAAACCTTCAAAATCACCATAACAAGATTGCAAGCATGACAAAGCAATCAACATGCCAAAAGACAGCAGTTGGTTAAGCAAGCAAAAGGGGGAAAAGACTCTGAAGGAGCTCAGGGAATGAACTCAAGTGTTTGCAACCATCAAAGGAAAAGCCAAGGAAGGCTCTGAAATTTTAGTGCAAGCCAAAATTTTGGAGGGTGTTGCAGCCGCTACAACAAAATTACAAATCTTGTAGCAACTAGCTAATTCATGTAGAAATTTTGATGATATATATGGTTGCGTGAGTTTAAATGAGAAACCACCACTTGGACATTATTCTAGATCCTCCAGAGATGGTTATGTGTTCTTCAAACAAATTCTAGAGTAAACAGGGAAATGATAAAGCATAAATCAAACCTTACTTCGATGGGGACACCATAATAGAACAATTGAAGCCAAATCTACATCGAATCAATCCAAAGATTAGTCAAGTGAATTTTATAAAGAATTCCATGCATGTTTGTCATGAAACTTTTAAGAAGTTAATGAGTCCACAAGGAAATGATCAAGGAAACTAGATCCCTTATTTCAATTTTTTGGTTATTACTAACGTGAAGACCGTGGGCTATGGGTATCATAGTAGCCAACATAATTTTGGGAAGATATTGAAATTGCGATATATATGTGTGTGTGTTAGTTTATAAAGTCAAGAGGGTGTCAATAGAGGAAAGAGAAATATGTTGTTGTAAGTAGGTGTCAATAGAGGAAAGAGGAATATGTTGTTGTAATTTAACTATGAAACATTAATATAAAAGAATGTTGATTTCCAAAATTCTTGCATTGATATTTGTGCATTGTATTTCTTTTTCTTTCATTCTATAATTTATTTGTAATGTATCCTAAGCAAGGAAGGGGACCTTATATGCATTGGTATGTTTTGTACCATTACTATTAGAATAGCTTTTCATTTTTACTTTAGTTTAGCTCGATTATAGTTTCATCTATTTTCTGTTATTGAATTTTCCATAAAATTATTGTTATGAATACAATTAACGAATAGGATTTGCAAGTACGTTAATACACAAACTATCATTGAACATATTTCTTCATCAATTGATCATACAAACATTCAACTCATTGTTGAATAAAAGATAGTGATATGGGACATAGAATTGTGATACAACACGTGACAATGTTGAGCGATCAAAGTGATGCCTATAACCTTTGATCAATTTTTTACTTGATACTTATAAGCATTTGAAGTGTATCCCTTTAAATTTAAAGGTCTTTGCATAAATTGTATTTTTTGTGTTAAATTAGGAAGTTAATAATCAACTTAATTAAATACATCCCTGGATTAATAATTAACGTAACAAAAGTTAATAATGTAAAATGCCTAACACGTGGTAAATTGTGGAGGTGCAATGATGTAGGATAGTAAAGGGTGCATGCATGTATGTGCTAATTTGAGGTAACTCAAGTTTTACTACTGTAGTTTTATCTTTAGTAAGTTCAATTCAATTTAGTTTCATTCAATTCAATTTAGATTGCATGTATGACCTATTTTTAGATAGTGCATATATCTTAAGGTTGCATAAGGTGATTGCATGGGAGTTAGTCCCTAGGATTTGAGGGCACAAATATTTAGATGGAACCAATAATTTTTCTAATGCAATCATGTCTACATGGAGGCATGCTTCAACTATACTAGTTGATCATATCATGATTAGGGTTTGGCATATTCAAATCAAGTGCTTTGTTCATTTAGGTCCTAGTTTTCAAGTAGCCCCGGGGGTTAGCTCAATTGTTCGAGTTCCCGTTTCTAAAGCACCTCGATAATGGGATGTTACAAGGTCAATTCTCCTCGACCCCCTCAGGGTTAGGCTCTGCTAATAAGTTGGCGGGACGTGATCACTTCGAGTGGATTTTTTCAAATATTTCCTTGAAAAAACAAACAAACAAACAAATAACAACAAACAAACAAAAACAAACAAAAATTCTTCTTACCATGGTTTCGAAATTAACATGGTATCAAATATATTTTGCTAAAACTTTCCAAGAATTGTATATGGATAGGATTGCAACTTGTGAGAGGGAGTTGTTGGAGGGTTTCAAAAGTGGGATGTGTGAGATTCAATAACTGAAGCATATTTGGACTTGTGAAGGGATGTGGGATGTGGTGCCCTAGTTTCTCTGGGGATTGGAGTGTTATTTTGTGTTCCTAAGAAAAGGTGATCCACACCTATACAAGGTTGTAGATTTGATTCTTAGCTATTCATCTATTTTCATGTTTGTTTGAAGAGTAGTTGTGATGCTCAATCATGGTATTTGATATTTTCACAAGTTAAAGTGCACTTTCAATTTTGTTTCATGGAAGTACAAGGTGAAAAATCTCTTGGAAAATATTGAATTGTGGCACCTTGTGGAGAAGGTTGTACTTACCATACATTCCAAGGAATTGCTTGAACATACTAGGAAATTAGTCAGAGTGAAATAAATTGTTCTAGATTCGATAAAGGATCATCTAATCCCTCACGTTACACAAAAGAAGATGACCAAGGATATGTATTCTTCCACAGTCACCTTGACATACTATAGTGTAAACAGGTCTAAGAGAATTTGTTTTGAAGAGCAAATTGTCTAGTGTTCGCATGAGAAAGACTAATATAGTGGCTAAGCTCACAGAGTTGAGAGATCAAATCACTATAGCTAGTGACAAAGTAGAAGAGAATGAGTTAGTTTATATCAGTTAATGGTGTTGGTCCATCTTGGCATAACTTTGCATAGTGCATATGTGTTGTGGGAAGCTACCTTCATTTGAAGGTATGTGGAATGTCTTTATCAAGGAGGAGATGAGATTATGCGTAGTTTTATCTAACCATGAGAACGTACCAGATTAAGACCTTGCTAAGAAGGTGACAAAAGGAGGAAATAAATCATAATTTGGGGAAGGTCAGAAGAAGAAGGAAGATTCAAGTCTTCTATAAGAAGGATTTGAGCCATATCAAGTGCTTCAAGTGAAATAAGCATATCCATTATGCCTCTTAGTGACCTAAGAAGAAGAATGGGAAGGGTAAGCAACAAGAATGAAATAAGATATTTGTAGGAAGTGTAGAAGTTTCAAGTGTGGTTGAGTTGGTTTCCAAGCTTGATACAACTTTTGCCATGGTGTGATGCCTATCCACCAACATAGTTTTAGGCATTGGGTGGTATTTTTATAATGGAGCCTTAAGAATATGATAGTGAAAAAATTGGTCTTATGCAAGTTAAAGAAACAATATATTAACATGTAAGTGTGGTCTATTGATGATGGAAAGCACCCAACCATTGGGTTGGGTTATATCTTAAAAAAAAAAAAAAAAAAAAAAAAAACTTACCATGGTTTGGAAATTAACGTGGTATCAAATATATTTTGCTAAAACTTTCCTAGAATTTGTATATGGATAGGATTGCAACGTGTGAGAGGCAGTTGTTGGAGAGTTTCAAAAGTGGGATGATTGAAATTCAATAAGTGAAGCATATTTGGACTTGTGAAGGGATGTGGGATGTGGTGCCCTAGTTTCTCTGGGGATTGGAGTGTTATTTTGTGTTCTTGAGAAAAGGTGATCCACACCTATACAAGGTCATACTTACCACACATCCCAAGGAATTGGTTAAACATACTAGGAAATTATTCAAAGTGAAATTAATTGTTCTAGATTCGATGATGGATCATCCAATCCCTCACATCACACAGAAGAAGATAACCAAGGATATGTATACTTCCATGGTCACCTTGTACTATAGTGTAAACATGTCTAAGAGAATTTCTTTTGAAGAGAAAATTGTCTAGTGCTCACATGAGAAATACTAATATAGTGGGTAAGCTCATAGAGTTGAGAGATCTACTCACTATAGCTAGTGACAAATTAGAAGAGAGTGAGTTAGTTTATATCACTCAATGGTGTTGGTCCATCTTCGCATAACTTTGCATAGTGTATATGTGTTGTGGGAAGATACCTTCATTTGAAGGTATGTGGAATGTCTTTATCAAGGAGGAGATGAGATTATGGGTAGTTTTATCTAACCATGAGAACGTACCAGATTAAGACCTTGCTAAGAAGGTGAGGAAAGGAGGAAAGAAATCATAATTTGGGGAAGGTCAGAAGAAGGAAGATTCAAGTCTTCTATCCAATAAAAGAAGGATGTGAGCCATATCAAGTGCTTCAAGTGAAATAAGCATATCCATTATGCCTCTTAGTGACCTAAGAAGAAGAATGGGAAGGCTAAGCAACAAGAATGACAAAAGATATTTGTAGGAAGTGTAGAAGTTTCAAGTGTGGTTGAGTTGGTTTCCAAGCTTGATACAACTTTTGCCATGGTGTGATGCTTATCCACCAACATAGTTTTAGGCGTTGGGTGGTATTTTTATAATGGAGCCTTAAGCATATGATAGTGAACAAGTTGGTCTTCTGCAAGTTAAAGAAACAAGATATTAACATGTAAGTGTGGTCTATTGATGATGGAAAGCACCCAATCATTGGGTTGGGTTATATCTTATTTTGCATGCTAGTAGCAGAAGTTTTGGAGCTTCATGATGTATTGTATGTTCTTGGTATCAATAAAAATTTACTTTTAGTCATTTTATACAATAGATTTGAAGGGAAAGGTTGAGTTTGATTATTAGGAAGTGATCATCAACAATAATAGTTTTTCTCTTGGTCAAGTTTTGGCCAAAGGAATTAGAGAAGGTGGTGTTTGTATATTGCTAGTCGATCCCATGAAGAAAAGCACTTTGTTGACCAGTAGTGACAATTTATGTTAGCTTTGGCACAAAATATTTGGTCACTTTAACTATGGATCCTTGCCTCTTTTGAATGATATGGTGGTCAGATTACTTGACTTTAAGGTGGAGAGGAGAAGAGTGTACACTTAACAAGCGTTCCAAGGTCATTTCCCCAAGAAATGAACACAAATGAAGAGGTATTCTCTATTTGATTCATTCAAATGTTTGTAGATCCATGTCATTAGATGTGTTGACATGTAATCCTTATTATGTTACTTTCTTTGATGGTTATTTTATGAAAAACTAGATATATTTCATGAAGACCAAGAATGAGATCTCTAACAAATTTTTAGAGTTAAATATCTCGTTGAGAACAAGACAAGTAGGAAGGTCAAGTTACTAAGATTAGAGAATGGAGGGGACTAACCCTCCAATGATTGATTCTTCTTTCAGAGAAGAAAGGAACAAGAGAGAGTTTGTAGTACCTTAAAACTCAAAATAAAATGGGTTTGTGGAAAGAAAGAACAAGTCCATACTAGACATTACTAAATCTCTGGTTCATGAATAAGATCTACATATGTTTCTTTGGGAAAGGCATCTTGGAAAGTAATTTCCACATTGAATAGGTGTCATCATAATGTGTTGTAGGATAAGATTCTAAAGGAATTTTTGTAGTGGAGAAATATGATGCTTCTCATTTAAAATTGTTTGGGAGCCTAGTTTATATTCATGTTCTAGAAGAGAAGAAGACAAACTTGAACCCTATAGTTTGAAGGCATTTAACTGGTGACAAAAGTCCTTTAAGAATTACAAGATTTATGTTCCATCTTAGAGGAAGATAGTAGTGAATCAAGATGTGTTGATTAAGATGCATGGTATTCTAGGTTACAATAACCTCCAACAAAAGTTGAGGAGGTAGAAACATTTGATAATGCACAAAATCACAAAGTGTAGATTTATATAAGGTAAGTTTCAATACAAGTATAGAGGCAGTTTTACCTTCTAACATAGCTAATGAGTTGAAGTGTCTTAGCTATATATTGCAATAGGTAGAGGAGAAATTTCATGCTTCAAATACTTATTTTTGGGTAAGTCATTGTCCTAAGAAAATCCCTAGTTATGTCACATTGATGTCTTTCATCATTGATGCAAAGCCTTCTAGTTATGAGGAGGCAACAATTGAGTAGGTATGGTGGGATGCCATTGTGGAACAATAAAAATCTATGATGAAGAAGGATGTGTGGAGATTTTTCTTAAGATTAGAGGGGAAATAATTTTTGGTTCTAAGTGGTTTTACAAGGTGAAGAATGTACTTTATGGTCACATAGAAACATGCAAGGCTCCTTATAGTGAGAGGATTCTCCTAGAGAGAGAGTGGTGGTTATGAGGATATTATTTTCATAATTGTTAGGTATACTTTTATTAATACTAGTGTGTCTTTAGCATCATTTTTTGGTTGGTAGTTATATTAGTTGGTTATAAAGACAACCTTCATCAATGGTGTCAATGAGGAAGAAATATACATTAATTAGCCAAGAGAGTCTTAAGGTGAATGTGTGAGAGAACCATGTGTGTAAGTTGAACTTTGAATAAATCCCTTTATGGGTTTAAGTAGGCATTGCATGCAAGGTTACCTAAAGCATCCCCCATTACTCTAGGCTAGGATTTGTGCTCCAAGCAAGTGTGATCAAGGAGCACCCTTGGGATCACTTTCAAGACCTTTTGGGAACACTCTTTTCCAATTTGAGATTGTGGTGCTTCCAAAGATGCTCCCAAATGTTGGACCATGCTCCCTCCATGCTCAACCACAATCTCAGGATCCTCATCATACATTCTCTTAGTTCATTGAACAGTGAGATATTGTAATATCCCTCCCTTTAATAATAAATAATAAATAATAAAATAATAATAAATAATAATAATAATAATAATAAATAATAATCAAATAATCACTTAATAATAAATAATAAAAATAATGAATCATAAATGATATTTAAAAATATACAAGAAAATAATAAAAATAAAAATAGTAATAACTATACTAAAGCTCTAAATAAGAATGAATAGAAATAAAACAAAGAAAACAATAAAAAAAATCAGTAAAGCTATCAAAAAGAAGAAAATAAAACAAGAAAGCTAAAAATCAAAAGAAAAGTAAAGAAATAAAACAAGAAAGCTAAAAATCAAAGTCACATGTAGACACATGGAGTGTGTGCATGTGGTTCCCATCCAATGTTTGCTCTATTTATTAGATGGTGAAGAGGATGGGAGGCATTCCATCTTTCCAAGATTCTATCTTTCATTCTCTTGGGAGAATGGTGTTCCAAGACATTATAGTCACTGGCAGTAGTACGTTGATTGAGGGCTCGGGGGTGGCTAGTTGTAGCAAATCCTTTCACAATTGAGCCTACGGTTGGGTGGAGAGTCGTCCCCAAAACCTTGTTGCGGTAAGCCTACTTCTACCATAGGTAAGCACTATTCATAGTTGAATTTAGTTTATTAATTACATGTTTATTGGGGCAAGTAAGTGCCACTCTGATTTAAATTTAATGTTAATTAGAAAAGTTAATAAGATATTTATTTTTGGACTGTTACAAACAATGATAACCAATAAAGCACATTCCCAATGAGGTAAGTACTAAAACAACTGAAATAGTTCAACTATTTTAGTACATATGAAACAAACACGAATTATAAATTTTGAAAGAATAGTCTTACAAACATCTACAAAACATGCTTGAAATGTGTTGTTCTTAATAGGTTTATGTATTAAGAAAATTTTCCAAGACAAATATGTACACCATACATCACTAGCCCCAGTAGTGGGACATTGGAGCCACTCCTCACTCCTCAAAGAATTAACTGAAAACTCTCAATGCTTCGTGGGAGGATCCATGGTGAAAAGTCCTTTTCTCATACAATGAGGAGGTAGATATAACCAAGGGTTATTCTTGACCCTTGTGACTCTTTGACTACTCTCATGACTATTCAACTTCCTATGAATTTTCAACTAACATGACTCTTCATATTCATGTGTTTCTGTTGGACTTCCACTTTACATTACATTTGATTTACAATGCACATGGCCCATAATAGTGATGTAGCCTTTGACAACTCATGACACAACTTGACATGACACTGTTGACATGACTAGCTTGTTGAGGTGGCAATGTCAAGCTGTTTTTATTGTTGAATGATAGATGTGTTCTTGGATGCACTTTCTCTTCTCCTCCGCATAGCTTGATGATGCATGGTCTTCAATGATCTTTTGTATTGGGAGGTTGTTGCATGCATGTGTTCCCTTTTCTTATACATTATAAGATTATTTTTTCGTCCAACTGTAAGTGAGTCTTCTAACATGCTTGTCCCATGAGGTCCTAGGAGGACACATCTGTGCAGTTTTAAGATGCAAGGAAGAGTGGGCAGCTGAGATGGTTGAGGGAAACAATTGTGTAGTTTTTGGAGACAGTGAGTTCCAACTGAGAGAAGGACACTAGAGGAAACCATTATGTAGTTTTGGATGCCAAGGGAGGTTGGGCTTTCTGCACATTGCACAGTTCCAGTAAGAAAGGGAAAAATTTTGAGGGTTACAGATGCGAAGTGCGTAGTTTAGGAAACTAGATGAGGCTAGGTTGCTAGGGAAACTCCACAATTTGGTTAGTATGGGATCAGTGGAACCAATGTGAATAGTGACAGAACTAAACTACGATCACACACTTGAACACTTAGTGATACAACATAGACCATCCAGAACATATAAAACATACTTCGCTTAATGCAACAACCTTTGTGGAAACTTATGACAAGAGCAACACTGATGATAGAGTTTGAGAGGATAAAGGTGACACGTCTGAAAGAGTGTGTGAAATGAGTGCAAAACATGTCTATGTGATGAGAAGAACCCATTCTCAGAAATTTTTCCCCTTGAAACAAAATAAGCTTCCCTTTGTATGATAATCGATAATCCCCATGCCCAAAGATGACACATACTATATAAATATAAAAGTGTGAACAACTCTTAAGATCTAAGAGGGGAGCTTAAAATCATCAGCTTACCAATAAGTGACTAAGGAATGATCGATCACAAGATCCACATTAGGCTCTGAAATTTAAGTGTAGGCCAACATTTTGGAGGGTGTTGCAACCGCTACAATAGAACCCTAGTATGATTCATAATTTCTTTATTATATGATATGATGAGTGAGAATCCATTAGGTTAGTTAAGTACCTATTCAGAGTAATTTTAGATGGTTTAGTCTCCCAATAAGAGATGGTATGATGTAAATCTAGTGGTCATCTTGTACTTTGATAGCTAGGCCTGGAAGGATTTGGAATGAGAATTCAGGTAAATCTCAAAAGACACTAACATATGGTTGATGAACATTAGTGACTTATGTAGGAAGGATTAAGAGGGAGTTGATAGCTTCATGCAATCCTCATTAAAGATAGATACTTATGTTATTTCTTTATGATATTATTCTTGTTTTTATTGTTTTCTTTATTCTTCCTGCATGAGTTATTGGCAAACCAAATGCTTCTTTCCTTGACTTCTTGGATAAGAATGTGATTAAGGAAATTAGATCAAGATGTGAAGTAATGTAGGGAGAGCTATATCCGAGAGGGAGCTAAAGTAGGGAAATGAAGTAACCACTCTCATATCTTGAGAAGAAATACATTCCTCCCTCATCATCAGGTAAACCTTCATTATTTTTATCTAATTTACTATTATTTTTCTTTCTCTTATTTTTGGGTCAACATGTACATTAGGTGGACGTAAGGACTTAGTCCTAAAAATCAATATTGCAGAGGATTTAGAGGCATCCCATAATTGGAGTGGTTCTTTAAAATGGACAAGAGATCATACCTTGAAGGAAGGATACCCATCTCCTAGGTGATTAAAATAGGCTTCTTATTCTGAGGGAGTAGACTGTAAAATTAAATGCAAGTATGAAATGAGATGTTAAAAGCAATATGTCCTTCATGCAAGGACCATTCCAGATGACAAACATGTAGTAGTGTCAATGAATTCTAGAATGATATTCTCTCTGAGAAAGTGTACTATGTTGAGATCCTAGCTCTACTTTCCAGATGCACTGTTATCAAATGTATGTGAAGGTGGATTTCTCCATGATGTACTTAAGGAAGTAGCATACATGGAGGTATCTTAGAGCCTTGAGGTACTGTTGACGGTGCTGGACTTGCCAACATGTAAGGGGATCTCCCCGGTAAGAAGTCCCAATTAGACGTCAGACTGTTTGGTGTAGGAGTCCCAGCAGTGGGTCTTACAATAATGCCTTGACTGCGATTTTGCACAGAGGCAAGTAATATGTCTTTGTTGGTAGCAAGGGTGTGACAACTGTAGCAAGCCAAGGAAGGTGCATGAGAGGTTCAAACACACGGGGGTTGATATGAGTTGGCCCCTTGGAAACCAGTGGTAGCACAGAGTTAAGAAGGGAACACACGAGAAAAGATGCATCACAACATGGAAAGAAAGTTAGCTAGCATACAAAGTGATTGTTAAACCAACAATACGTTTCAGAGAGATTCATATATACATACACAGAAAATTCCATACATGCATGCATAAGAAAGCAAATACATATATCATTTAGAGTAAACCAGATAGCATAAAATACAATACAACATATGAATGAAATGCACTGGCTCTATTATATTAATAAGTGTAAGTTCTAGTCATACAATACATCCATTTCTAACCACTAGTCTCGACAGTGGAATGTTACATCCAAAACCGCTTGCTCCTCCAAAGAGATATACTAGCTCTGTGCAATGGAGAAGCCAACGCTCATTAAAATATTGTCCAAGCTCTCTATAAGATAGTCCTATCGGAAGCTTGGTTGGCTAAAAAGCCTTTACAATGAGTTATGAGGCTCTATTTATAGCAAAGAGTGGGGTGACCCTTGACATTCCCCTTTGTGACAGTTCATCTACCCTCATGACTCTTCATCTACTCTATGACTGTTACATCCAAATATCAACACTTTAACCTCAACTTGACATGATTCGACATTACAATGCACATGTGCACATGTGAGACAAAATGGCTTGAGCAAGCCATGCAAGACATCACTGACACTTGGTCTGTTGTGGTGAGACCAACTATTTGACATGCTTGTGATGGTAAAGGTGGTGAGTTGATGCCAAGCTTGGTCGTCCGTGATGGTGTGCATGCACTCCATGGTGACATCTTGCTGAAGTGAACTCTTACCTCCGTTACATCCGAGTGCATTGTTGTGGCTCCTCCATCCAACTCATCTTCTAGCATGTGCATGGTCTTCTTGGGTGCAGCTGAATCAGCAACACACTGATGCATAGTGTCCGTGTTGATCTTCTAGTGTGTGTCGATGGCCATGCGCATCAACTGTCAACTGCATGTTTACCTCCATTCGGAATTGCTTCTTGTCTTTGCCTCGATGAGTGTGCTGAATGGGTGGGATTGCATGTGTGTGCACAATGACATGCATGCTGCTAAATTCCCTTACATGCGATTAACAACACTACTCACCATGTCTGCTTCGTGCCAGCTACTAGGATGGATCTATAACTTGCACAGGCACAGTTTCATCCGTGAGTGCATGTTGTGCTCGCTATAGTACCAGTTCCTGCTGCAACTCATTCTCTCATCTATGCAGCACTTGCTCTTCCTTGAGTTGTTGCTTCTGCTCATGCAACTCCTTCTCTGTTCCATTCTCTGTCTTCGCATGATCTTCATGTCGTTCCATCACCTCATAACCTGAGTCTCCAAAGTTGCTTTCATCACAAGTGGATCTACTTGAGCTTGCAATTTTGTTCTACCTCTATGTTATCAACAACCTTCCTCTTGCGTTCATTACACCCAGTGTGCTACCATCAGCTACTATTCATGGTGCTATTTGCTATGATATTTATTTGATCATATCTTGATGTCCTTGTCTACGAACAACTTGATGTCTTCGCAGGTAGGCAAGTTCATAGACACTTGATCAACTGCATCCCCAAGTGTTATTTAAATGATTTCTTTGACTCTGCTCTCCTGGAAACCATTGTACCTATGTTGTTGAGAGTCATATGAGCACATGTGATAATTTGTGGCATGGCAACACTCATGGCAAGAAATCTATCAGTCAAAAACCAAAATGAACTAGAGAACTAACTTGAAACGTACCTGTGTGACTGATCATGATGGTCGCGCAATTTCCATCGGGAGGTCGGGAGACTAACTACCAAAACTACACAAGGCATAGTCCAAGCTATCAGGAGGCTGACTCACTGCTGGAAATATGCAATGCACAGTCCAGTCTAGCATGCTAAGGACTGAAACTACGCAATGCGCAATTTCAGTCAGCAATGACATGTAACCAGCAAACTCTGTTGTGCGGTTTTTGGGGCCACCAGGACACTGCCTCCAAGAATTGCGCAATGCAAGCCTAGAGATCAATGCCTGGCTAGACTTGTGCAATTTTTGGAGGTAAGGTAGATCCTTCACTTCGATAAATGCATAGAGCTAGCCGAGCAAGGCACGGTCTGAGCCAAGGAAGCCTAGTCTGACTGACCGGCGACTAAAAACATGAGAAGTGTGAATGCATGATGAGATCGGTGAAAACAAGATTGAATTATCATTCATACAAGCAACAATTACAGGATTCCAAAAACAATGAAAGCATACATGTGTGTGACGTGAGTTGCCACAACGATGATTGTCTGTGCAAAGCAATGTCATGCATTCGACAACAGTGAGATGCAAACAAAAACTGAAATAGTGCTTATACAAGCTAACATACATGCAAATGATAGCAAGCACTCATTGAAATCAAGCAAACAACACTCACACAAAGCGATACACAAAAGGTGACAGAAACGCAATGCAAGACATGAAAAGTAGGCTTACCCCAAGACAACTGAGTTGAATGTGTTGGTGACTCCTAGATGCAATATGGGATGTCAAAGCTGCAAAATCAATGTGAGGAATGATATCTACAGCGTGCGGTTGATGTGTTTTGATAAAATCTAGGTTGCGACGTGCATGACATAAATCTAGGGAAAGCGACACTTGGTGGGAGGTTTCCAAAATTCTATTTGCATGTAAACTCCATCTGCTAAAAAAATATCCCTGAAACAAGGGATGCCTTCACATGTTGCCTTGGGAGGAGCATCCCATGCATGCAAAACATTTTTTCTTGAACATGGAGAGAACCAGTTAACTCAACTGCACATGCAACAATCTGCTCACCTAGGAGGAAAAAATGTGCATTTCTGGGAGGGAGTTGGGCTAGCTTCCCAAAGGGATTATGCAATTTCTGGAGAGAGAAACTGACTGTTGCCCAAGATTGTGAAATTTTTGGGCTGAGCAGTCCTCTTCGGATGAATTGCTCAATTTTTACAGTGAACAGTGATAGGCAGATTTGTGCAATTCTGGAGCCTAGCAGGTTGCCAGACATAATTGTGCAATTTCTAGAGGGAACGCTGGTTTCCCTTCAAAACTATGCAATTTCTTGAGGGAGCTGCTCAACCTATAGGTGGACCAAGTCCAGTGAAACAGCCTGTGAGGGGGATGCAACAAGCTATGATGGACAGGTTGTGATTCTACAAGAAAAACACTAAAGCTTATGTACTTGACAAGACAAGACATGTGCTGTGAAAGGTTGGTAGGGAGGCTCTAAAACGAAGCTAAGGAAAAAATTTGGAGGGTGGTTGTAGCCGCTACAACGCTTGGCGACACACTGGTAGAACTCTAGCTCTTTGAATGGACCTTGTTCATTAAAAGCAAGTCTAACACCTCTGGAAGTATTATTCAGTTCTCAGTTCGTCTTGGTTTCCACACTTCTTGATTGTAAGATGTAGCATCTGCCAAGCCCTTGGCCAATTGACACACATTCCAAGCCAAACCAACACAGTTGTTTCGATTGGGGTTGAGGAGTATATGATGCACAAGCAGTATAGTCGTTAGAGTCTTCACTTCATCTTTGGTGTTTCTCCACTGCTAGCAGGCCAAGACAATACCCCAGCGGAGTCACACAAAAACACAAGTATGACTCCGCTTCCAGCGAGCCTAGTTAGTACCCCGATGGAGTTACTTGCATCACCTCTCTACGTAGGAATCCTTTATCTTCTTTCACCTTATTCATTTTTCATTTTCTCAAAAACAAATTCACCTTTTCATTTTTTCATTTTTCATCTTCATAACTGTGCATAGCACTTATTCATTTCAAAGGCAAAACGAGGGATCCTAACTTATTGAGAGCAGAAGAGGTTGTTCCTTTAGAGAAGTAGTTTATGTATACCTTTACTTGCTTGTTAATGTTTTCCCCCTCACCTTACTCTACTTGACTGAGATGAAAAGGGTTAACCCAAAAACAACTAACTAGAGTAGGTGATAATAGTTAGCGCGCAAGCATTATGTTTTCACCAAGGTTCACGTCGAACAGTATGTATTTTCCATCGACATATCATTGAATAAAGGTAACAAGTTCTTCATACAAAGGCAGGATGACAGATAACCAAGTAGTGATAGTTGCACAAGGCCTCTTGTACTTTACCTAGCTTGTTTCAAGAGTCACACACAGCCCATGTGAAACTAACCTACGGACAATAACAAGTGAACAAAACAAAAAGAAAAGAAAGAAGCAGAAGAAAATGCGGAAGCAAAGCGAGTAAGCAAACAAACAAGCAAGAAAACAAACACACAAAAAAAGAAGCAATCATCCATGCAAGCAAACACTACTCCTACTCCTAAGTTAATAGTGCATGGGTCATCTCACATGAAGTGATACTTCCAATGCAGCCACCAACACATTGGTTGACTCATGTTGGTGAAGGCACGATTTGCGAAAATCATAGTTGTGCAAAACAACAAGCATGAAAGATATAAAGATGAATATGGACACACTCTGAGATTACAAGCAACCACAAAACAAAGATGAGAGAAAGCGCATGACATGCACTCTGTGGACTTACCATGGTGTTATGCTACACTACGTACAAATGTTGAGTGTATGCATTCTCTTGACTGTGACATGCAAGAAAACGTGAGAAAAGTAGACCACTTACATTGTGCATGTGTGCTTGTTATGTAAGTTTCCTTTAATGCATGAGTGATGGGATCGTGTAGTTTGAGTGGAGGAAGCAAAATATGGGTGTTTGGTTAATCTTCAATGCAAAGCAAAGAGTGATGAGGAGCCTTGAGTGTTTCAAAAATTTCCTGACCAGAAGTGAAACCAACCTCAGGATAGCGAGGGCCTGACATAACCATCATCTCGGGCTAAAGTGCCTCGACAGTCTATGGGGTTTCGACTTCATTGACAGATAGATCATCATAGACTAGTGTCTTAGATAGATTAAAAATGATTGAATCAACATCATGATCAAATGAAGAAATAGAGAGATCATGACAACCAAGATCATAAAATTCAGGATGTTTGTCAGCATCCTCGTGATTTAATGAATTGAGCAGAGGGGTAGATGAGAAGCAAATATGTTCACCCTCTATGTTTTTAGAAATGATAGATAACAGATTTGACATATTTTCGGAGGAAGATGTGTCCTCTTTGCACTATGATGAAAGATTGACATTCAATGTGTTATGTGAATGATCAGAAGTAGAAACATCTGGAAATGGATTTTCACAGGGGAATTTAGTAGTGGCATAATCATAAGGGATGTCAGGATAAAGTGGATGATGTGTGGCTGGAAGGGAGTCATCCTTCACCACTATTTATTCTTTAGATTCCTGCACACACTCATCATGAATGATGGCGTAGGTTGGTTGCATAACACCAACTTTTTCGACAACTTGATCCTCGTTCACAACAGGTGAGGAGTCCATAATGGGAAAACACAAGAAAGTACAATCCAAAGGATCAACAGAACGTGGGGACGGAGGTTGAGGCAATGAATCCATGTGACAAACAACAGGCTTGCAAGCCAAATCTGTGCGGATATCAAGTGCAGGTGGGGTGGGAAGATGTGATAGTTCAACAGATGTGTGTGCATGATCTCCCACCACACTCTGCAGTGGTGGAGCTGTTTGAGGAGGTGAAATCGGGCAGTCACTTGTGACAGCAACTATGCCTATTTGTGATTTTGTAGTTCCATCACCAAAGTGTGCTAGGAAAGGTTTAGATATGTGAAGAAGATACTCAAATCTTCCATAAAGAAATTCCCAATCAATTTCATCTTCGAGAAATCAATATGCAAGATTAAAAAAGCGTGTGTAGAACTAATCAATGGATTCATCAGGTGCTTTCCGTAATTTCATAATTTCTTGATCGAGTGCTTTATGCTTAAAGTGATTGAAAGCACAATATATCTCTATGACCATATGAGCAAGAGAATGAATAGATTTTCAAGCAATGTGGTACACCAGTGCATTGGGTTCCCTCAAAGCATGTAGACGAACTTCGTGCAGCTCATGTATTCTTCAAAGATTCCATGTCTTTCGCATGAGCCTACAATGTCAGCCATGTTCCTAACCAAGGCTATGTGGCCTCCACCATCATATGTTTTATGTCACAAGTTATACGAGAGCTTTTTCGAGATAATGAAGCCATTTCCATAAGACATACACTCTGGAAGAGGAACTCGGTAGTTAGTCATGATAGATATGTAGAGATTCAAAATAGATGTGAGGACTTATCTTGTCATCTAGCCCTCCTTCTAGTGCCAAAATGTTGACAGTGTTGGATTGGCCAACATGTAAGGGGATATCCCTAGTAAGAAGTCTCAATTAGACCTCAGACCATTTGGTGTAGGAGTCCCAACAGTGGGTCATATGGTAATCCCTTGTCTACGATTTCGCATAGATGAAAGTAAGATGTCTATGTTGGTAGCAAGGGTGTGACAATTGTAGCAAGCCAAGGAAGGTGCATGAGAGGTTCAAACAAACAAGGGTTGAGATGAGTGCACCCCTTGGAAACCTATGATAGCATGGAGCTAAGAAGGGAACACACGAGCAAAGATGCATCACAACATGGAAGGCAAGTTAGCTAGCAATCCAAAGTCATGGTTAAACTAACAACACGTTTTGGAAAGATTCATACAATACATACACAAAAAAATCCATACATGCATGTGTAAGAAAACAAATACATATACCATTTAGAGTAAACTAGATAGCATAAAATACAATACAACATATGCATGAAACGTGCTAGCTCTATTATATTAATAAGTGTAAGTTCCAGGCATACAATACATCCATGTCTAACCACTAGTTCTGACAATGGAATGTTACAGCCACAACCACCTTCTCCTCCAAAGAGATATACTAGCTCTACGTAGTGGAGAAGCCAAGGCTCGTTACAATATTGTCCAATCTCTCTCTAAGATAGTCCTATCAGAAGCTTTGATGACCAAAAAGCCTTTATAATGAGTTATGAGGTTCTATTTATAGCAAAGGGTGGGGTGATCCTTGACATTCCCCTTTCTGACAATTCCTCTAGCCTCATGACTTCATCTACTCTATGACTATTACATCCAACTATCAACACTTGAACCTCCACTTGACATGATGTTACATTACAATGCACATGTGCCCATGTGAGATAAAATGGCTTGAGAAAGCCATGCAAGACATCACTGACACTCAGTCCGTTGCGGTGAGACCAACTCTTTGACATGCTTGTGATGGTGAAGGTGGTGAGTTGATTCCAAGCTTGGTCGTCCGTGATGGTGTGCATGTGCTCCATGGTGACATCTTGCTGAAGTGAACTCTTGCCTCCATTAAATCCGGGTACATTGTTGTAGCTCCTCCATCCAACTCATCTACTAGCATGCAAATGGTCTTCTTTGGTGCGGCCGAACTGGCAACACACTGATGCATAGTGTCCATGCTGATATTCCAGTTTGTGCTGGTGGTCATGTGCATCAAATATCAACTGTACTTTTACCTCCACTCGGACTTGCTTCTTGTCTTTGCCTCGGTGAGTGTGCTAAATGGGTGGGATCACATAAGTGCACACAATGACATGAGTGTCAATGAATTCCCTTGCATCTGATCAACAACACTACTAACCATGTCTACTTCATGACAGCTAGTGGGATTGATCTATAACTTGTACAGGCATAGTTTCATCCATGAGTGCATGTTGCACCCGCTGCTATACCTGTTCCTACTACAAATCATTATCTCATCTTTGTAGCTCTTGTTCTTCCTTGAGTTGTTGCTTTAGCTCATGCAACTCCCTCTCTGTTCCATTCTCTATCTTCGCGTGATCTTCATGTCGCGTCGTCACCTCATAGCCTAAGTCTCCAAATTTTCTTTCGTCACACGTGGATCTGCTTGAGCTTGCAACTTTGTTCCACCTCTGTGTTGTCAACAACCTTCCTCTTACATTCATTGCATCTGGTGTGCTGCCTTCAACTATTGTTCATGGTGCTGCTTACTATGATGTTGCTGCCATCATATCTTAATGTCCTTTTCTATCAACAACTTCATACATTCATGGGTAGGAAATTTCATAGACACCTGATTGACTGCATCCCCAAGTGTTCTCTAAAAGGTGTCTTCAACTTTGCTCTCCTAGAAAGTGCTGCTGAGAGGCAGATGAACACCTACGATACTTGGAGACATGGCAACACTCATGGAAAGTAATCTGTCAATTGAAAACAAAATCAAACTTGAGAACTGACTTGCAACATACATGTGTGACTGATCATGAAGGTCGCGCAATTTCTTCCAAGAGGTCGGATGACTGACTACCAAAACTGTGCAAGGCATAGTCCGAGTCATCAAGAGGCTGACTAACTACTAGAACTGCGCAATGCAAAGTCCATCGTGGCCTTCTGAGGACTAAAACTATGCAATACACAATTTCAATTAGCAATGACATGCAACCAACAAACTGCATTGTGCAATTTCTGGGGCCAGAAGGACACTGCCTCCAATAATTGTGCAATGGAATCCCAGAGGTCAGTGCCTGGCTAGACTTGCAGAATTCTAGAGGCAAGGCATAGCCTTTGCTTCTGTAAATGTGCAGTGCTAGCCGGGCAAGGCATAGTTTGGGATGAGGCAGCCCAGTCCAGCCAACAGGTGACTGAAAACATGATAAGTGTGAATGAATGATGAGATGAGTGCAAATAAGAGTCAATTATCATTCATGAAGAAACAAGTGAAGGATTCTGAAAATGGGGAAAGCATGCATGTGTGTGAAGTGATTCAGCACAACAGCAACTGTCCGTGCAAAACAATGTCATGCATGTGACAATAGTGAGATGCGAATGAAAACTGAAATGGTGCTTATACATGCTAACATACATGCAAACAATAGAGAGCGATCACTTGAATCAAGCAAACAACACTCACATGAAGCGATACAAAAAAGCGACAGAAATGCAACATAAGACATGAAAAGTGGGCTTACCCCAAGACAACTGAGCTAAATGTGCCGATGACTCCTAGATGTAATGTGGGATGTCAAAGCTACAAAATCAATGTGAGAAATGAGCTTTTCAGTGTCTGGTTGATGAGTTTTGATAAAATCGAGGTTGCAACGTGCATGCAACAAATTTAGGGAAAGCGACACTTGGTGGGAGGTTTCCAAAATGATCTTTGCATGTAACCTCCAACTGCTAAAAATAGATCCCTAAGACAAGGGATCCCTTCGCATGTTTCCTTGGGAGGAGAATTCCATGCATGCAAAATAGTGTTGCTCGGTCCCGGAGAGAACCAGTCAACTCAATTGCACATGGAATAGTCTACTTAGTTGGGAAAAAAAAATGTGCATTTTTGGGAGGGAGCTAACATGCAATAGTCTGCTCAGCTAGGAGAAAAAATGCACATTTTTGGGAGGGAGCTGGGTTGGATGCCCAGAGGGATTCTGCACTTTTTGGGTAGAATAACCAATTGTTTCCTAGGATTGCACAATTTCTACACTGAGCAGTCCTACTGGGAGGAATTGCGTAATTTTTCCAGTGAACAATGACAGGTAGATTTGCACAATTCTGGAGCCTAGCAAGCTACCAGAGAGAATTGCACAGTTTCTCGAGGGAAGGCTGGTTTCCCTCGAGAATTGTGCAATTTCATGAGGGAGATGCTCAGCCTGCAGCTAGACCAAGTCCGATGAAACAGCTTGTGAGGGGGATGCAACAAGCTTTGATGGACAGGTTGTCATTCTATATGAAAAACACTAAATCTTGTGTACTTGACGAGAAAAGACATGTTGTTTTGAAAGGTTGGTAGGGAGGCTCCAAAATGAAGCTAAGGAAAAATTTTGGAGGGTGTTTGTAGCCACTACAATAGGTACATAAGAAAGAGACAAATGATTTCAAATTGAAAAAGTCATATGGACTCAAGTAAGTCCCCTACACTTGGACTTCCTAGACTACTGAACATCTAATGTGGACCCCAACCTCTTTGTATGTCTTCCATAGTTAGTTTCATATATGCTAATAGTTCATTTTTGACATGATCAGGTCATCTTAGTGTTTAGTTCCAAAGGGAGTTCACCTCTAAGTAATATGTGATCCATGTATTGAGACTAGAAGAGTAACAAAGTGATGACGTTGAATTTCTTATCAAGGGAAGTACACGGAAATAGACTTGGAATTATGGTTTACACTAAATAAATTAATAGAGATTCCTCTTCAAATTCAGTTTTGATGGATCCCATGATGAGCAGGCAACTAGATGGATCCTTGATTTACAGTGCATTCCCTAAGAAAGATAGATCATGAACATGTATATTGGAAGTTGCACAGCTAGTATTGACATGGAATGATATAGTATATTGACAGAAGAAATATATTGATGCCAAGTGAACTGGGAGTGTCGTGAATAAGAAGAACACATTAAGGTGTTTCTTCTGTATGGGTCTTGCTCTAATGAGCATGTAGCAGACTTCAATTGCACTCTGTCCAGTAGTGGCCGATCATATTGTGATAATTGTGGCTCCAAAATATATCCATAAGATTGTCATGGTGACATAAAGGGAGAAATGAGGCTCTAGCACAGAGGGAGTTGTGAGGCTACGATAATGATTTTTTGTGGAATTGAAGTAGTGAGGATTCAACTGATGAGTAGGTTGCTAGAATTCTCTCGAAGCCATCAAAAATCTTTAGAGAGCATCTTGGACTAGCGGATGTTACCCTTTGGAGAAGGGATCACAATTGATTGACAACACTGAGCTATGCTCTTCCTCCTTGTCTTTTAACTTCCATTAATTTGGGGGGTAGATGGAGTCATGGAGATCCTAGGGTCGAGGGTGCTATTTATGATTCATGGACAATAAGTTATGTCTGATCCTTACCAAGAATGGTAAGTGGTATCTCCCTAACTATTAAACTAGGATGTGTCTCATCCTTACCATGAACGGTAAGTGGTATCTCTCCTACTATTGAGTGTTCCCTAGTCTACATCCTACCCACAAGTCGAGCTTATTGGGATTTCTACCCATTTGGCCAATGGGTGAGGATACTTGGGACGTTTCTAATTCTTACCAATTATGGTAAGTGGTATCTCCCCTAATGTTTTGGATGCAGGTGTTATACCACTTGATTCTTAAGGATCAAGGTGGGGAAGATCAACAAACAATAGGATGTGTTTGATCCTTACCAGGAATGGTAAGTGGTATCTCACCTATTCTCATAAGTGTAGGAAATGTTTGACCCTTTCCACTTTTGGCAAGTGTATATCTCCCCCTACTATCAAGTTTGGGACTTGATCTAGTGGATCACTTTTCTTCTATGGATTGAGACATCATTATTCAGATGAGATGAGGTCATGGAGCTTGACCTAGAGAGACTGCCATGGATTTGGAGTGGTAAATCAATCTCCCCTATTGTCATTGGAGATCGAGTTTAAAGGATATTTAACCTAGTGGTAATTTAATCTCCCCTATGATAGTTCTTCTTTTTTAGGCTGAGACATCATTGTTTAGCTGAGATGAGCTAAGATGAGATGAGATATGATGTAGCAATGATAATACATGTACATCTGAGATGAGACTTATGAAGAATATGGAAATTCCTCCCTAGTTGAGAGGGAGTGTTAAAAGTTGGGGCAATTATGGTATGAATTTCCACACAGGGACACAACAACCCCAAATGAATCTCATCTTTCCCCAAGGAAGAATTAAATTTGGTTAAAGAAAAATATATTATTGATTTTCTCTTGGCACTCCTTATTATAACCCTATTTGCCACTCTATCATAGTGAGAGAGACCCAAGTTCAACTTACATTAGTTGTTGGCTAGGATGCATCCCCTTTCACCTTTTCTTTTACTTATGTGACATTTATCCCATGATAAAAGGGTGAAATTACATAATTGAGCAATTTCTCATAATTATTTTGGAAAAATATTATAATTATGAGATAATTATTATTTCATAATTGAGATAATGGAGAAAAATCTCATAATTGCGAAAAACGTTTCTAGATTTTATCAATCCCAAGGAGATCAACTTGACCCACTGGTGTATGAGTTTGTTAGGTGCCCATTATTGTATAAGCTCCCTAACTTCCCAAGCCCCTCCTAGAGGATAGAATGAACCTATATAATCTCACTAAGAGGAAAGGGGGTTAGATCTAGTATCCAAACTATAGTGTTAGAGCTATGCTATATTAGGAGAAGGGGACCACACTATAAGCTTGAGGAGAAGATATAATTTGTTGAAGGTATAATTTTACCATTTTGTTTATGATTAATGAAATTACATGTTCCCTTTCCTATAAATATATGCTTATGGTTGATTATACATGTTAATGTTTATTTCAGCTAACACTCTTCTGCAGATTTCCTTTTATGGTATCTACTTGGTGATGCATGTGTGTATGTAGTAGATCTATTGCAGGAGATGAGATCTCTTAGTTGGAGCAAAGACTTTCAACAACGAACCCAATACCCTTCACCTGTCTGTGAGGGCTACAAGTATGAGTTCAGACCCTTAGTGTAAGGGATACATGCATGAATGACTACTTGGGAATTTATATCGGGATATATATCAGTAATTGAATTGGTCATCTGTTTTGTTGTCTAGTAACCTTGCTAAGGCCATAACATTATGGAGCAATATCTCCTTGTGGGTGAATTTTTCCACAACGAAACTAGTTCTTTTGATGAGAGATTTTCTCTTTTACCTTCTTTGTTTTGAGATCCCTTTTTTTTTTTGGATCTAGTTTCATGGTATCCCATTAAGTTCTCTATGGTTGTATGGATTCATTTGAATCTCCAATAGTTTGATTCTCTTCATCTCTAAGTCGATCTTGATCTAAATTTTTGTTTTTGTTTTTTATACGAGAGAATAATAGATCGTGCATTTAAAAACAAATTATATAATTTTTTTTACAAAATTTGATTGAATTTGCCACAAATCTAGATTCCCCTCGAAATTTCATCCATAAATAAAAAATTACTCAAAATAGACTTTCGATGAGGATGTTACAGCCAATTGAAGGTAATCTAGTTTGTTTTTCCTCCATCCTTGTGTGTGGTTGTTATTTTTGTTATTTCTTGTAAAAAATTCAATAAAAATAACCACAATCTAGATTCATTTGGAAATTTTACCCAAAAAAAACCCACCTGAAATAGAGTTTGTATAAGGAAGATATGATTGATTAAAAAATCAACCTATTTTCTGTCTATTTTCGCCAATTTTAGGGTTTTCTTTTAGGTTATTTTCTTGATTTTTTAGGTGTTTTTCTTCAAAACTTGATATTATTTGTTGGATCTATTTTCTATTGCTTCTTTTAGTTATGAAACATATTACGATTGAGTATACTCTTGTTGGTTGTGTTGGATCCTTCCTTTGGTGCTTTGGTTGGGGATATTGTCCTCATGTTTGGATCCAATTTTTCATATTTATTTAGTTGATCAAGTAACAACTAAGATCTACTTTTTATTTCAAATTTTCAACCTTTTTTTCCTTAGTTTAGTTTTTGTCTTTGGCGGTGTTTTGTTTTGGTTTTGTATTTGTCATCTAAAAATTTTATTTGGGTGTGTTCCATCTATTTATTATCACTCCCTCTAAATATTTATAGGCCTTCCTACCTCTACGATTTGGTTTTGACCATTGCAGAACATTTACTCTCTTTGATACATTATGCTACAACCCTTCCTTGTTGACATTGCCTTCTCATTTTGTCACTTTTTGGCTTTCTTGTTTGACTGCTTGAGAGTGTTTATTTTCCTTTGGATTCCTAGCTCTTATGCTTATTGAGTGCTTTGCATTCTAGCTTGGGACCTTTTTGGCCTCTTTTTGGTACACCATTTCTTCGTTTCTCTTTTGGGTCTCAATTCTTAAAAAATTTTGGTTTGCATTTAGCAACTAGTGAGAGGTGCATTTAGTAAGCATTTGTGTATTTCAAAAAGACACTCACCCTTTGGTAGTTGGCATTCATCGAATTGAAAGAGAATTTTGCATATAGTTGCATTAGGGTGTTAATAGCAAGATTTTATCACACCATATATGTTTCATGCCACCACCCAACTATGTAAATAACAACTAGTAAAATAAATGTGTTAATAAAATTCACTAGACTCATCTTTTCTTTTCACTGGTAGTACACCAACATTAGCTTAGACTAGGGTTTTGGAGATGTGTGTGAGTAAATTGCTCCAAAACCATAAAACCAACTTAGTATCCTGTGGTAGGGAGTTAAATCCACTTGTAGTAGTGTGTTTTGGGAATCCCTTCTAACACAAGGCTCAATCACAAGGTCACACTTGGGTTGGGCAAGGCGACATACCCCATTTCACTTAGTTTCAGGTGGCGTGGATTGCGAAATTTGTACATATTACAAATGGCGTTATTAGCATTTTGTTGCAGCACATGGGAGCCACTTGGGAGGAAACTCTAAAGGAGGTTGTGTACTTTTCTATCTTTCCATTACTTGTGAATTTGTGTAATGATTGCCCCACCAGGACGTGTAATTGTTAGTGGTGACCTTAGTGGCCATTATTTTAGGGATCATACATAGGTGTAGGGTCAGGCTTATCTTTTTCGTACCTAGGAAAAATATTAGTCATACTATCTTAATCCTCTCAGGGGGTGTACCATAGCTAATAAGGAAACTTGAAACCAAGTTCACAGCTAAAAGGGTTGGGAAGCAGGTCGGTAGTACAACCGTCCCACTGCCAGCTTCTTTGTATTTGGTTTGCATGTAACTACCTTGTTACGACATTTCTAGCATGTGTTGTTTGGTATGGGTCAGTAGTTTGGCCTTTGAAGTGTTTGTACTAACTTGTTTTTGTTTATATACATTTATTCACCCTGGTTGAACCTAGTCATCATCAGTCACATCGAATTCATGTTTTTCCTCCTAAACAAGTTAGACTTGTTACTCTTTCTTAGAGAGTGCCTATCGGGGCTCAATACTTAGATTAACTCATAGTTGTGGATTCTATACCTGTTCCTTTAGGTAGTGACTTGGTTTCCATTGAAACTTTGGCAGATGACTCAACTTCTCCTATTAATTCACCTTTGACCAATCCTTTCAAACAAAGTTACTACGGTTGAACCCTGACGGTTCTACACCTACCTACACATACGTTACTTTTCTAGAATTACCTATGGAGGAGGTTAGTTCCTCTTTACCATTTGCATCTCTAGTCTCAGTTATCATGTCATCATTGCCACCATTGAATGTGGTCAAACCTTCACCTCCTTCCACACCTCTCACATCCTCTTGGGGCATTCCACAGTCTCCTCTATGGATCGTACAAATTTCCCTAGTGGTCCTATGCCTATTCCTTCATCTATGGTGGCTACATCTATTAACACGAGTCAACCTATAGGATCAGGGATTTTTACTCTTAGATTTTCTCGCCCTACCATTCTTATTCCTCAGATGGGCATGGTAACCTCGATAAATGTGTGGGGAGGATCATCAATTGCACCTAGTCATTTTAGGGGCAACCTTTCTTCTAATATCTCTCAAGCCTAGTATAGTTCATTTCTTGGAGGGATGCCACCCTATAAAGATTTTCTTAGAGTAGCTAGCTTACCTGGGGGAAACCCTATTATTAGCACTGTCACATCTATGATCCTTCCTTCTTATATTGGTGTTGGGACACAAGGTGGTCCATGTTTTCCTATCAGGTACATCCCCATTAGCAACCATGATTTTGGGGGTCCTCTTCTTTCTGGGGGCACTTACCCTAGGGGAAAGATTCATACACCAGTCATGTTGGCCCACATCCTTTACATGTTGGTACAAATTTTAACCATGGCTAACAAACTATTCCTCAAAACCACTATATGGGGGGACCTCACTATTAGTCAGGAGAATCTCCTACCTATGAAAAATTTATTCATCTTCATAATCCATTTTTATCCTCTCTTTATTTACTATATTTAGTTAAGATGACAAATAACCCCATTCGACATGATCCTAGGTGGCCACCCATGCCTACAAAGTTTCCTTCAGATATTCCAAAATTTGAAGGGAAGCCTAGAGGGAATCTATCAACTCACATCACCACTTATCATTTGTTGTGTTCATTAAAAGCATTGCTAGATGATTCGATTATATTATTTATGTTCCAACGTACCCTATTGGAGATGCTACCAAATGGTACATCAAATTGGACACACTATCTTATAGTGATTCTTCGTCTTTGGCCCAAACCTTTTTAACTCATTTTCAGTTACGGACGATGTATGACATCAATTCTGACCTCTTTTCTAATGTTAAAAAATATGCTACCAACTTGGTTTCTTATCACATCCATGAGTGCTGGCGTCGCAAGAGGTTAGTGTAAACCAAACTCCCTAATGATATCCTACGTAAATGGTTCATTTTATTGTTACATCTTCAGATAGCCAAGGATGTATCCATGTCCAAGGTTGTTTCTGAGGAACAAGCCATCTTGGCTACCCAACAACTATATTTGATTTATTCTCAGTCAAGCATGCTTTATGAAGTACTTCCAAATGCTCCTTTCCCTTCAATTGACCCACCTAAACCTACCTTGGGACCAAACATTAATGGTGTTATTGGTTTTATTTCTGATTTTGTGAGCCATCTTGCTACCCAACTTGGGAAATTTCTCATAACATCACAAGCCCTACAAAATCACCCTCTTATGTGTAGCCCACTGATGTTCTCACGGTGAAGTCTACAACACCTAAGAACAATCTGTAACCTAGTGGGAAGAATAATAAAAGGAATAAATAAAAGAACCAAACTACTTAGGAGACTTAATCAAACATGTTTAATTAGGGAGGAGATACATCTAAATGATGTCGTAATATTAAATTCCCTTGCAATATTTTTCAAGGTGAACATTTGACTCATGAGTGCCCTCAAATGGATGAAGTTCATAGGCTTCTTACACCACCACCTGCTACCCAATAGTCTATTTTTTTAACTCATATGTTCCATGCACAATCATAAAAAATGGTTTCCCATGCTCCTCCACCTCCATAAGGGGAAATGAGGGGCCCTATTTTTATTTTTCCAGACATCTGTCCAACGTTATGTGCGAAGAGAAAGTCAATGGGACTACGTGATCCAAGCCTAATGATACTCCTCAGTCGAGTTCTTCCTCTAAGGACTCAACCACCCTGGCTACTTCCACTAGACCTCTCATGCTAGATGATCATATTGAGAGAGTATATTTCCCACCTAAGAGTGTCGTTCACAAGATAACACACAACCCATCTACACAAGCTGCCCAACACTATAGTATTGTTGAGGACTTAGTCCAAAATCCATGTTCCATTTCTTCTTTCGAGGTATTGTAGAGTTGTCCTCAGTAACACAAAACCTTTTTGTCTACAATCAGTGTGGTGGATCCTTCAAAATCATATCTTATCATGTTCAATATTGACAAGCCTTCCTTTTGAATTTCCCACCATATCGCCTTTCAGATTATTGTGCACATTTTTCACAGGGATATTCATCACACTTTGGTGGATGAAGGCTCTTCTACTTGTGTCATGTCAGCATCATGCTAGAAAGCTCTCACTTCTACAACACTCACCATGTACACTACTTTACAAGAATTTAATGGGCACCATTGCATACCTAAGGGGGTTCTTCCCAAATTTTCCATTAACCTAGGGGGGGAATTACATATGTTGATGTTGAAGTTTTCAACGCTCCTTTGGATTATAACCTACTCCTTGGCCATAGAACATTTTATGCAATGACTATGGTTTTGTCCTTCACATTTTTCCTTATTTTATTTCCCCATAAAGGCAAGAAATTCACCATTGACCAACTGGACTATTTTGTGTTTTCCACTCAACTTACAACTATAGCGAATTTAGTCCCACTTGTAGGAGATTAACTTGATCATTACGAGAGTGTTGTGTTAAATTTTTTAGATTGTTCTATGTTGTATCAATTATTTTATCCCAATTCCAAACTTCAAATAGCAATATTTCCAATTACAATTAGTCTTTCCATTCATCAACAGTAATTGAAGATAGAACAATATATGCAATGACAAAGAAGACAATCAACACATCAACAAGAGACACCAAATTTGATTGAAGACCAAGGAAAAACCCCACTAGGGGAAAACCCTTTGAAATTATTATTTTATTATATTGTCATGAAATGTTCAGTGGAGAGTATAATGAGCCCAATACAACATGATCAAAAATACAACCCAACAACTTCAGAAACTAGTTTACAATGGCAAAATATATCAAAGACAACTTCATTAAGACTTCAGATAGCTTCATAAAACTTCGAATGATGGTAAATTGTAGTCAAACCGTTGAATACACCCTTCAGTTTGGCATCCCAGAATTTTTAGCTCCCAGATGTTATCTTGGCCTTAGCATGTGTGCATATGTGGACAATATTTCCCTGTGTTGTGGGTGTGTCCAAAGTAAAAACCCTATTTTTTGTGTGAACTTCAGATCTATGACTTCAAACCCCTATATGATTTTTCTTCCATCGATCTTGTCAAACTAAATAAGATAGAATAGAAGAAGAAGATTTGGATGTGATGATGTCCAAATGAGATTCTATTTCAATTGTATTTATATGATTTTAGGTGTATCTAACAATGTCCATTTGATCATGAGGCCAACCTATCCAAGTGTCAAATATCCATGAGTGGGTGCACAAAATCAAAAACCAAATTTTCCTTATCTGATCGAGCTGATATTTAGATCTATTTTGATCCTCTTGAAAATGGGAACTCAATCCCATCATCATCTCCATAAAATGAGTAGTCCAAAGTGGAATTTGAACACAGTTGCATGTTTTTAACACTCCCTCTCAACTAGGGAGAATTCCAACTGTGAAACTATCCATAAATTAATGTGTCATCCTTTCATCATGTGTACAAATATGCTCAACTCTATCTGCTAAAACATTCTTGAATATAAATAAGAAGAATCATGGTGAAAAACGCTACCACCTCTATCAACGGGCTAGAACCTAGAATATCTGTTAGTAGACTACTACCCAGAAATATGTCGTGAGGTTACTACCTAGAAATATGTCATTGGTCTACTACCTAGAAATATGTCATGGGGGAGCTACAACTCAACCCATATCGAGCAATAGGTGATGTAGGGGAGGTAATACTCAACCCATCCTATTGCCCACTGATCTTCCCAACAACGACCCTTAAGATTCATGTGGTATAAAACCTGCATCATAATCCTATCTTGGGCAAGATACCCGACTTACCAAAGGTAAGGATCTCATGCCCCCAAGCCTCCTCACCCGTTGGCCAAATGGGGAGGGATAATCCAAACAAGCCTAGCTTGTGGGTATGATGCCAACTAGGATATACTATGATAGGGTGAGTTACTTCTCCAACCCTATGGGTAGGGGTGATAGCCTATTGTCCAGAGTTCCCTCAACCCTAAGAGCCCTCTATCTCAATTACTCACCCTGGGAGCTCAAACAAGGGGGAGGAGTATGGCTCAATTTCCTCGATCAGTGGTGCCCCTTACCAAGAGGGGTCACATCCAACCATCTAAGCTTCTCTCTGAAGACCAATAAATTCCCTTTCAGCAAAGCCTTCTTGAGAATATCTGAAATCTGCTAATTTGTCAATATGTGATGGAGTCGAACAACTCCTCTTTGCACCATGTCTCAAATAAAGTGATATTATATATCTATGTGCTTGGACTTGTCATGAGAACGACATTCTCTACAAGACAGATCCCACTCTTGTTGTCATAATATATCATTGTAGTGTCTAGGACCTTCTCAAATAGTTCTCCAAAGAGCTTCCTCAACCAAACTACTTTGCAACTAGCCATGCTAGCAGAAATATATTTTTCCTTGGTGCTACTCAATGATACAGACTTCTACTTCCTACTCATCTAAGATATCATGGCGTATCCAAGACTAAAACAACATCTTGAGTTATTCTTCCTAACAATAACATTTCTCGCCCAATCAGTGTATTCATGAAGTTGAACATCTCTGATAGAGTATCTCAAACCAAGTGTAATCGTTCCTTGAAAATATCTCAAAATGTGTTTGGCACTGGTCCAATAGAGAGGCTCGATCATGAATTGACTCAACATGTTCACTACATAGCATAGGTCTGGATAGGTGTTCACAAGGAACATCAGAGCCCCAATCATCTGTCTATACTCATATTGAATCTCGAAATTAGTTCCTATAGCTTCTCCACATAAATTCTTGAGATTCATTTCCATTTGTGTGGGTAGGGACTTGCATTTTATCATTCTAAATCTTTCCAACAACTTCACAATATATTTTCCTTATGAAAGGAAAATCTCACGGGGCCTTTGCCACACCTCAAGGCCTAGAAAATAGTGCATGATTCCAAGGTCATTTATCTCAAATTCATAGGATACCTCCCTCTTACACTCGATCATTAGAGGCTCACTACCTGTTAGAAATAGATCATCAACATATAAAACCAAAATTAATGGCATACCTTGGACTACCTTAAAGTAGAGGTTGGGATCGACATTTCTTCTTTTGAATCCTAGCTTCACCAAATAACTATCTATGTGGGAATACCATGCTCTTGGAGCTTGCTTCAAACCATACAATGCCTTCTTTAATCTACAAACATGTGTCTTTTGATCCTCTACTTTAAATCCTTATGGTTGCTCAACGTTTACTTATTCTTGTAACATGCCATGGATGAATGTGGTATTTACATCCATCTGATGAATGGTCCATCCTTTTCTTGTGACAAGGGAAAATATCAAACAAATGTTTATGTATTGAGCCACAAGTGCAAATATATCATCATAATCTTCTCCTTCCTTTTGGGAGAATCCTCGAGCCACGAACCTCTCCTTGTATTTTTCAATGCTTCCATTAATTCCATGCTTAATTTTGAATATCCACTTCAAACTTACCATGGATTTCCCCTTTGGTATTAGCACAACATCCTGTACATCATTCTTCATAATAGATTCATATTCCTCGACCATAGCATCTTTCCAAACTTGTTCTTTCATAGATTCTTCGAATGTGGAAGGTTCAGCTTGAATCATAGTGCTCATGGTTGCAACATATCCCTAGTACCTACATGGCTTCTTCCTTTCTCTAAACAATCTTTGGATGGGCACATCACTATTAGCATCCTGAAGAGTGTCACAGAGCCAAAGTGGTATCCTCCTAGTAGGAGGATTACTAGGAGAAGAATCTAAGGGATCCATGGGCTCCATGGGATCATCAACAATATCAATCTCGGATTGACGCAGGGACAGGCCATCCAAGATATCCATATCACCATTCTTCTCAGGAGGAGGAGGTGGAGGAAGGCCTCTTGCTTTCCCAAGAGTGACATCTTCATTGAATGTAACATCCCTACTATTTTCTACCTTCCTCTGACCAGGAATATATATTCTCAATGTTTTATATTTTTCATAATACCCAACAAATTTACCTTTTCTTCATGTATCTTCCAACTTGTTCCTTTTGTCCTTTGGAACATGGAAATATATGGGACATATAAATATGCGGAGATGACTAATGTCAAGCTTCACACATATAAATACTTCTTTGGGAGTTTCTTTTCCAAAACTTGATGAGACACCCTATTTTGAACATATACAAAATCATGTGAAGCTTTGACCCAAAGAAATTTAGGAAACTTTTCATCATGGAGCATCACTCAACTAGATTCTACTATAGACCTGTTCTTCCTTTCAACCATAACATTTTGTTCAGGATAATATCGTACAATGTTTTCCTTCTTGAACCCTTCCTTTTTGCAAAAGTCAATGAATTCATTTGACATGTATTCTCCACCATTATCGGACCTGAATATTTTGATCTTCTTCCCTGTTTGATTTTCAACCAATTATTTGAATTCCTTAAATGTTTTGAAGGCTTCATCCTTATGCTTCAAATAGTATATCCATGTCTTCCTTGAAAATCCATCAATGAATGTGATGTAGTATAAATATCCACTAATAAAGTGCACATGCATCGGTCCACATATGTTGGAATGAATGATATGGAGGATGTCAATGGTCTTTCTTTAACTAGAGGGGAATGGTCCCCTTATCATTTTTCCACTAGCACATCCTAGACATTCTCCATCATGTTGAGCTTGAACCTTTGGAATCCCTGAGACCAAGTTCTCCAATTTCAAAAGAGAATCATAGTGAATATGAGCCAACCTTTGATGCCATAATTCGCTTAGACAATTTTTATTATGAACCAATGCTAGTAATGGTCTTCCAATGATCCTGTAGAGTCCTTCATATACTTTTCCCAAAGTGAATGAATCTCTCATAAGTGATCCAATAGTCCAAGTAAAAAAATTTACTTTGATGAAAGCAACCCTCATCCTTTTTTCTTCCAAAGCAGATATTGAGACCAAATTCTTCTTTAAAATAGGCACATACATTACATCATGTAGAACAATAGATTCCCAAGAATTCAAATGAAATTTGATGGATCCAAAACCTTTAATAGGATGAGTGGAGTTGTCTCCAAGAATGATTTTCAAATTTGACTCCCTCTCTACCAAATTGGAGAGAGCTTCCTTGTAACCAGAGAAGATAAGTGGCCCCACTATCCACCAACCAATTATCACACAAATCCAGAGGAGATGAACTAGTAATAGTGGAAATAAGAATATATTCATATTGATACACAACATTACTTTCATACCTAGATAATTTTGACTTCTTTTGTGGATTACGATATTCTTCATGGTCACTTAGAGCATACTTTCTTCTTTTATCATTTCTTCCATTATGGTCATTCCTTTGGTCATCTCTCCTTCTTTGATCATTGTACTTGTTGTTGTTGCTTCTAGTATTATAATGTGGTCCATTGTTCTTCTTGGGGAAATCTCGAGCATAGTTCCCTTTCTTATGACAATTGTAGCATTAAGTGTTCACATACTCCTTTCTTCCAACAGAATTTTGAGGAGGAGGCTTTCTTGATTTTGATGGACCTCCTTTCCCTTTCTTTTTCTTCTTGTTATGAGTGATGTATGAAGCAGGTTCTCCTTCTTCGTGCTTTTCTTCCTCTTGCTATCATCCTTGACTCTTCGTGAGTGAGATTTCCAACAATTTCATCAAATGAAGGGAGGAAATTTGTGTTTCTTATAGTAGTGATGACTCTTCGTGAGTGAGATTTCCAACAATTTCATCAAATGAAGGGAGGAAATTTGTGTTTCTTATAGTAGTGATGAAGTTTTCCCAAATAGGAGGGAGACCTCTTAGAGTCACGACCACCAGTTCCTTCTCAAGCACAACTTCTCCAACTCTTTGCAATTGATCTCTAATATGAGAGATCCTCATTATGTAGGATTGTATGGACTCCCCTTTGTTCATATTGGTTTCTTTGAGTTGATCTTTCAAGTTGAGGATTTCATTCAAATTTTTGACCTCATACATGTTGGCTACCTTATCATACATGTCTTTAGAACTTCTCATGTTTCCAACATATGCAAGTATATTATATTGTAATCCATTAGCTATAATTTATTTTTCTTTCAACTCACCTTTCTTGTGCTTGTTCTTGGCAGTAGCAAATGCATTATCCAAAGGCTCAGGTACCTTTCCTTGAATGTAGTCCAAAACATCATTGTTATCAGCTTGATCTCCAACCTAACATTCCATGCAGCAAAATTAAATGAGTCACCCAGCTTCTAATCACTCTTGAAGTAGGAAGTCATCTTGAATTTGACTAGATTTGTTCTTTCAACTTTTCAAACATGAGTGCTTCAAGGCTTGTCTCATTTTGGGTTTGTCCTTCACCTTACCTCTAATACCATGTTAAATTTTCTAGATTGTTCTATGTTGTATCAATTACTTTATCCTTATTCAAAACTTTAATCAGAAATATTTCCAATTATAATTATTCTTTCCATTCATCAACAGTACTTAAAGATAAAATAATATATCCAATGAAAAATAATACCATCAACATATCAACAAGAGACACCAAATTTGTTCGAAGACCAGAGAAAAACCTCACTAGGGGGAAAATACTTTGAAATTATTATTTTATTAGATTGTCATAAAATGTTTAGCAGAGAGTACAATGAGCCCGATACAGTATGATCAGTACTACAAACCAACAACTTCATAAACCAGTTTACAATGGCAGAATATATCAGAGACAACTTGATTTAGACTTCAAATAGCTTCAGAAAACTTTGGATGATGGTAAAATCTATTCAAACCCCTGGACACTCCATTCAAGTTAGCATGTGATCCCTTCTAGAGGTTCCTCAATAGGTTTTGCCCCTTCTTCCTCATCTTCTTCTTTAGGTTCACTAATATCTCCAGCCTTAGGATCTCATTGTTTTTCTACCTCCATGGCATCTAAAAGAGCTTGCAATCTCCTTATCTCTTCTCTAAGTTTTTCTTTACCCATGGGTCTACCTTCTTGACCTTGTGCTCTTCTCGATTGCATAGCCATATTATCTTATGCAAAGGTTTGCTCTGATACCACAAATTGGTTTAGTGGGTAGGCCAGAAGGAGATTTCAAACTAAAATGTAGTCCTCAAAACAAATTTATGAGTCGCTACGAAACTATCTGGTAGAGTTCATTCTCTAATTAACTATTTAGTTGATACAAAATGATTTATTAGCATTGTTCACTACAAGCTAACTTGGCAGTTCCCTATAAAATTTTTGTATAGTGATTTCAAGAAAGATGAATTGAATCAACTCTCCTTCCAAAACGCCTCTCAATGTCCCTGTCTTACTCTTTAACACAGGAAATAATTTCACTTTCCTTTATTCTTTGGGGTTTGCAACTCTCTTGCAAATTTGATAATCAAAAACCAATCTAAAATGGGTTTTGATTGTATTAAAATTAAGGTACTCAACCTTTCTATAACAACTCTAGAATCACTATAAATATCACACATTCCTCTACCATAATACAATGAACCCTCCTTCATGGGCTTTAAAACCATTACAACAAGAATACAAAAGATAAATTCACAAATCACACATTGATTGAAGCTACAATGTTCAGATTCCTAATGTAAATTGATTCAAAAAGTTACAGGATCTCAAATGATCAAACGGATGTTAATAATTTGAATATTCAAGGTACTCGAAATAAAATTGAAATTATTAATAGCTCATAAGCTTAAATTGATTTTTCTTAACCATAGGATTTATATTCAACCTCAAACCATACAAACTTACACTCCCATTTGTTATTCATTTATACCATTCACACAAAAATACCTTCTAGTTCACACAGATTAAAGGTACAAGAGAGTTTTAAGACTTTAGAACTGTAGTACGTGGAGAAAAAATGAGTTCCTCTCTTCTCCTCTCTTTTTAGGAACTTCCCAATGCTCTTCCCTTTATTCCCAAAAAAATAAAACTTGATTATGACAACCATGAGTCATGAAATGTGAATCATTTCCCCTTCTCCATAAAATAAGGGAAATTTAAAACTATATTTACAACAAAAAATAATATCTCCAACTTATTCCTAAAAAATCAAAGCTCAACCCTAAATTAAATATTTACAATTTCTTAACAAAATATTTAAATTGTTTTCCTAGAATTACCATGGGACCATCCAATCACATTGGAAAGCTCTTGTCTAGACTCTTCATATCTTGTGCTCGGCCTATGCACCTGCATCACCGTTGATGGAAAAGAGGGAGATTATTGCACATAGTGTTGTCATTAATGACAACAATATGTCATTGATGTCAAATTAGGAGCACGAGATAGGAATAGAATTATCATCTTTTATGACCCAAGAAGCAACAAGACTCTTTATAAAGTGGTATGACATTTGAATCTTTCACGAGGTCTTATCACATGAATATATGGGTGCTTGAAGTTATTTGAATTTTTGATGAAGTTATGATGCTCAAGCAATCCTACAAAAAACATGGTTGCATATATCTCATTTACACCATTCCAACAGTATATCCTGCTTAGGAAAACTCTTCCTAGATGAGAAGTTCTGGTTGTTTAAAGATTCAATATTAATTGATGGTTTAACATTATAAGGCATGAACCCACAAACTTTAATATGTTAACCAGTGCACAATTTTGGAGTGGATTCACCATTGAAAGAGAAGAAAAACGACCTTGAGAATGAAAATATGCACACCATCTAACATTTTTAAATGGAATGCAAATTTTGGGTTGATCAATAGCACCTCCAACAGGTCAATAGTTAAATGAAGGTGAAATTGCACAATTTTTAAACATCCCTGTTGGACCAACCAGATGACAACATATGGTAGATTTTAGTGAGTAATGATTTGGCTATTGGTGATTGGCACATGGCTCATTAACATAGTCAAAATGACACATCAATAAGCATACATTAGCAGGTTGTTGTGGGGCCACTGAGGGTTACCATGTGGCAAGGTGATTGGCACAAAATTTGAAAAGAGGTGATATGTGGCACCCTCTCGAGTGGCCAAGTGGCATAGTGACATCATATTGAAATCATCATGCAAAGGACCAGTGATCTCCAAGTCACATAGGGTGGTCACCATGGCAGTCTGAGAACTAAATCAAAATCAAAAGGGTTGGCTCAAAGGATTCGTCATATGGAACATTTACAAGGTCACATGGTCCATTAACTCCAAGAATATGCCCAATTCAATGGAGCTCTTGGCTAGATTTTGAAATACAATTAGTCTTTCCATTTATCAATAGTAATTGAAAATAGAACAAGAAATGAAATGACAAAGGAGGCAATCGAAACATCAACAAGAGACACCGGATTTGTTCAAAGACCAAGGAAAAACCCCACTAGGGGGAAAACCCTTTGAAAAAAATTCTTCAATGAATCTCAAGACAATTTTAAGAAGGAGCATAATACAAGAAACCATAATAAAGGAAAAGGGTTCACAATTAGGAATAATGTAAGGCAGTTGATGAATATGGCTCATCATAAAGCATCCACAAGAAATAATGGAGCAGTTGTTGAAAATCAATAGATGAGTACAACTCATGCAAAGGTTGAACAACAAGGATACATGGCTCCTCCAAAAACAAACTTTATAAGATCAATATATCCGTCTATATATTGGTATCAAAATAAATTATTTGGTTATTGTTTCTCATGTACAAATTTTGGACACAAAATGCAGGATTGATGGATCCTTTTTATGGTCAAGTATAGAGGATATGATTAGGTACCTAAATGGATATGTGTGAATTAGATCAAAATAATGCCTCATCCATTTCCACAAATGTTGAAGCCTGATATTAAATTCCACATATGTCACAATGAAGGCCAGAAAGCATGAGATTACAGACTCAACTTTGGATAGTATAATAGAGAAAGACTTCTTATCAATACTGGTATATGGGTAAGAGGTCAAAGAAGACCTTTATTATGTCCGATCATATAGATATAATACTTTCGAGAAATATTCTTCAATATCACATTTTATCAAATTAAAACTTGAAGAAGCAACTACATGTATTAGGGAAGTCTTTGGATGATAATATCTTAGATGTAAGAGTAGTAAAAGTTTAGGGCTAGATTGTTCTCTACTATAGATAATTTATTTTATAAACATTCTCAACAAATTTCACATTACATGTACCCCATATCAACATTAGAAACTATATAGAGAGAATAGTAACATCAACAATGTAGCAGTACAATAAGGAACAACAAAAGAAAAGCATACACAATAGAGACACCATGATTTTGGTCGAAGACCAAGGAGAAACCCCAAAAGGGGGAATACCATAGTCAATTATTCTTCTTCTATTAGATATTCATCAAATTTTCAATTGAGATACAAAGTACAATAAGAATGAGACATGTATTTCATCATCAATCACATTAGGCCTCATAGGGCCAACCTAGGATCATGCGTGATCCTCAAAGAGGAATTCTCAATACTTCTCATAAGGCTTCCTACAAATAACTGTAGGAAGCCTAAATCATTGTCTCAAGTAACACTATCAACACTATCATAAGGCCACTGGAATATATGAACTTTATATTTTCATTAGGACTATCATACATTAATGTTGGTTAGAATTTCTACCCAAACATCGCTATCACTAGCACTAAAGATTTTCCCAAACAATTTTGTCATTAGGAACAAGTTTCATGCCATGTAGGGACAAGAATATCTACCATATATCATAGTCATATGAGACATGCAACGCTATCATACAATCACACATCTTTGTCACAATGATATTCTTGTTGGAAATAATACTAAGAGGGGGCATGAATCAGTATTATCAAGTCAATAATTTTTCATTTCCATAATCAGATTTATATAAGCTACTTCAGTTAGTGGAACACGCGTGTATACGCAAATGTGATTAAAGCAACTAGAGTATATACTGCAAACTTAAGATTTAGTTAATTCATCATATGTTGATCTTTAATCATTGCATCAGAACCATATAAATAATAACCAGGTGCAGTAAAACAGAACAGACAATCACACACATGTACACAAGATATAAGGTGGAAACCCAATGTGGGTGAAAACCACCTGCTACAATCATATCTATCTTCTTTTTAGTAATAAGAAACTTTTTTTTACAATTTTTGTACTGGTGCAGACTTATACCAGTACGCAGGCTTCTACCTGCAAAAGGCTACAACCTTCTCTTGTTCTCCGGCTTCTCCTAGAAGGGAGTGTTGGATACCTATGCCAATAGGTTTCATATTTCATGATTGGCAAATTCAAATGCCAAATATGCTCTGCTTTGCTGATACAAAGATCACATATTTCCAAGACAAGGCAAGGTGTGTACATGCCTTCATGTTTATTAAATTTTGATGGATGGTCCAACAGTCTAATCTGGATCATGCCATGTTTCAATTTTCTGTTGTAGA
>APFE030699892.1:13512-24000 GCA_000404065.3 Pinus taeda | reverse complement strand
TAGTTATGACCATGTAAGGTTGCCTCACATTGAACAATATGCAAATCAATCAAAATGGAAAAGAGGCACACTAGAGGAACCTATTACACAAGAAGAACTCAATGAGAGAGCAAGAAGAAATCTTCTTAAAATTGCTGACTTGGAACTTCTTGCACAGGTATTCTCTCTGCCAAAGCCTCAAGTAGGAGCAGCTACCTCGTCCTCCACAGCACATCAGGAGGCAGTCAAAACTACAAATCAAGCTCCCAGCAAAGGCAAGAAAAAAGAGATGGAGTAAGAATAGGTACAGCAAGCACAGGTTCAGCAACAACAACGGGGACATCAGCCAGAAAAGGAGCAGCCAGGGCAAGGAGAACAAACAGCAGAGGCCCCAATGGTCACAGAGTAGTAGCCAACACAAATGGTGCCTCCTAGGCAAGAATCAAGAATTGATTCTTCAGTCCTCCAAACCCCACAAAGAGAGGACATAAGCAGGAAAAGGGACAGAGAGACTCCCCTAACGACATCAACAACTCAAGGGGAGAAGAGGCAAAGTTTGAACCCTTTTTCAGAAGAAGAAATGCCAATAGGGCAAACTTCGGGTATGGGCCTGCCCAACATGGAGGCCTCAGCAAGTTCCTTCCAGCAGGAACAAGAGAGGGCAGCAGGAGGAGAAGTTAGCTCCTCAAGCCAACAAAGGGAAGGTGAAAAGAGCATCAAGCAGCAGTTCAAGGATATCAAAAAGAGAAATGAACCTATAAGGCTGCAATTGTATAATCATTTGTTGAAAATGGCTCCCACTAACCAGCAAAGACTCATGTCTTCCTATGATGCACATGAGGGTAAAATGATAATGAGCCATTTCACACCAACCGTGCAGCAACCACAGTCAGCTGCCGATTATATCAGGACCAACCTTGAGGTCCTGGCCAAGGACATCCACCCAATAGATCAAATCGAATTACACAAACAAACGGGTGAGATGGTGTATGCCTCCTTGGCAGGCAAGAAGTTGGTGAACTACAGGCTACAAAATAGCCTAAATAATACCACTGCACAACTTGAGTTGGAAAGGGCATCCTCTCAAGCAAAGGACAACAGGATCAAAGCTTTAGAGGACATCATAATAGAGCTTGGGCATGATCCTAAGGATATCAAAGAAGTGCAGGAGCTGCTGAAGCTAAGGGATGCTGATATGGCAACACTAAGGAAAATGATAAAAATCCCAGCAACTCTTCATCCTCAAACAGAAGAAATTGCCCAGCTTAGACAAGACAAGGATGCAGCAGCTATGCTGGTAACATTATACAAAGAGCTCATCCAGACACAAGAGAAGTTGGAGGAATCAGAGGCTGCCCTTCAGGCAGCATGCAGCAAAAGGAGGCAGGGCAAACTTCACAACCTCCTCCAGAAACAATTAATCTGGAGGAAGCTCGTCAAACCACTGCCCCTCCCAGTCAGCAGACACAGCAAGCAGCACCAACAACAGAGCAGGTTGAAAGCCTTGATATGCAGAAGCTGAGAAATGAGATTCAAGTCTTGGAGGCCCAAATGTTAGAGCTGAATCAAGCCAAAGAAACTCTACCTAAGATCAATGAAAAATATGATAAATCCAAGCAAAATGTAGCAGAAAGAGAAAGAGAGGTAAAGGCTCTCAAAAAGAGAATAAATGAGCTAGAAAAGGAGCTCACACTGGACAAAGTAACAGCTGAGCTCAAGAGAATCCTATGGGCCAATATTGGCCAGTTCATCACAGACCAGTGGGAATACATTGAGGCCATTGATGAGCAAATGGGGCTCATTGGAAAAGCACACAGGGAAATCCAAAGGGCAAGGGCATCTCTAGGCAGCATGCCTGAGGTTGCCACCAGAATGATAAATGTGCTTAACTATAGGACAAGCTCTCAGCTGATCAAAATGGGAATTGCCAACAGGACTGAGACCATTTCAATGGTCAAAAGGGTTCTGACACTAAGGAACCTGGTACAGACCTTAGCAAGAAGAAGCCAGGATATGCAGGCAGACATCAATAAATTCCAGGACAAGTTCATGGCATTGCAAAACAGAGGCCTTCCTAGCTTGATGGAGCCCTCAGGAAGGCTACTTTCACATGAAAAATATGCCAAGAGGGTCAACACATTTGCTGCTAATCAGATTGCAAAAAAGGCCAGCACATCAGTAGAAACAGGGCCAGCATCAGGACAGACCCTTTTCAACAGGGTGGAGAGCTTATTCTTCATTATGAATGAAATTACTCACTTGTTTGATGAGCCTCCCAATTTTTATAAGTATACAGAGGCAGATGAGACCATGGGGTCAATTTTGAGGCATCAATTGCCTACACAGGAAGTCTGGAATAGTTTAATACAATTACTACTAAACCAAAGCCAGTAATTATGTTTTTCCTTTTTGAAATATTTAAAATTTTCATGCACAAGAAAATATGGATATATCAGCATGTATGCAGTAAGAGGCTGAGCCAACTCACCACAACCATTTGGCCACCACAGCAGCACTAGCAGTCACAGGTGACAGGGCCGAAAAGCTACAGAATGACAGAGCTGCACAGACACGTCATTCAGCAGTTATAACAAAGCATTCAACCGACTCAGTGAGCTCCAAAGGTCAAAATCTTCTGACAGGAGTAAAGAGCATTTATGTGGTATTAAAGGCTGTAATAACTTCTTATCTACTATTTATGTACGAGTTAATGAAGATATTTTATTTCTCATATGACTCAATGCCTGAGATATTTTGTATGAGATACTTCTATATATTCCCCCTCGCATAAGTTAGCAGGGGTTGGACGTTGGATGTCAGATATTGCTCATATCTATTCTATTGTTCTTTTATTGTAACTCTCAGAGAAGTAATACAAAAGATGATGGAATTTCCAAAGCTCTGTGTTGCTTGATGTTTTGTGGTGTTTAGCTGAAAGTTATAGGATTCCTGCGTATTTCATGGCACAATAAGTTTTTCTTATAACTCTTTGTTATGTGTTTTGTTATCTTTCATATATCTTTCATGTTTCCTGTGTCTTACAGTTAATAGCAAGGAAAAAGAATAGTTTCCAGGATTTTTAATCACGAATTAAACCCTGAATCATCTAAAAGGGCCTATTCTGATGTTTTTCTTCAGTTTAATAGTAATAAAAGGTGTAATTCTTAACTGCTAACCCTTTCCTCTATATCTTTCACAGTGATTATTGTTTCAGGAATTCAAGTTTTCTCCTGAGGAATATATCTCTTTCTCACACCCCAACTTAGTGGAAAATTCTTAATTGCTTTTCACTGGTTGTTTACATTCCACCATCATAATTTCAAGTTTGTTTCATGAAGTATCTAAATGGCCCTGTAAATCCAGCTGCTCAAACTCAAGATTTCAAGAAACCAATAGCCACAGACTCCATTGCCCATTGGACTAACATTATCTGCAGACCTCCACTTTAAGTACAGAAAGACATCCTTCCAACCAAACATAAACCAAAACCTTTACTTCATAACTAGCCTAATATCTCCTCAGAACAAAGACAAACCTTAAAGAGAGAGCCCTCTCTGATTACAGCTGGGCTAGAAGCTGTAATCTAAAGATTGGTTAGTGGTTACCCCGGCCGTATTCCCTTGGGAGTCAAAGGGAACAAAATGGGTGTTAACAGGGAGTTAGGACCCCCTTATCTCTTGTACTAGCTAATATGTTTACCAGTATGTAGGTGCCGACCTACAGAAGGCTACAACCTTCTCTTTTCTTCCAGAGACCGCGTTTCATAAATTTGCAGACTAGATCCATCATTCAATCATCAAATATATCTGCATCAACCAATTTCCTTTTCACGACTGAACCAATCAACCACTTTAACTACCCTTTAATTTGATCTTAAAGAATGTTGTAACCAGAATACAATAACCAGAACCCAAGCTAGAACCTAGAATACTGCAACAGCAAACAGAAGCAGCTAAAATACAAGGTATACGCTACTTCCCTATGTCGAACCTACGTAAATACGCACTTTTCTCAAGGCTAACCTACGTACAGATCTGCAAATCAAATTTAAGATGTATACACTGTTTTGATATGCAGAACCACCGTGTATACGCACCTTTTCTAAAGTGAACCTATGTACAGATCTGTTGATGATGATTTAAAACATTACAATAATTCTAGACTTTAGTTATACCCAGATCATCATTTTTACAGACTACAACATGCACCAGTTATTTAGATAAATGATAAAATCACATAAAGATACTTCACTTCAAGCCTTAACGTCTTGACCCATCATTAGATCTTATCCTTCATCAAGCGCTAAGGTTCATCCTTGGTTCAGATCAAGCTATGCACCATAACCCAATAACTTGTACACTAGATCTTACTCATCATCAGATATTCAATTACTTGAGTGCCCTTGGCCTAATGATCTTCTTCTCCTTATATAGTGTTAGGCCTTTCTTAATAACATGGTCCAAAACCACTTAAGACCAATACCTTGGACCAAATACCTGGGATCAATACTTTGGACCAAATACTTAGGAACAATACCATGGATCAAAATACCATGGACCAAATACCATGGACCAAAACTTAGATTTCCAACATGTACACGCCTTTCCTTCTATGAAACTGCGTGTGTACATTATACGCACCTTTTGGTCTGTTAACCCACGTGTATACGCTACTTTGTCAAGGTGAACCTACGTATATTTCACTTTCCTCATTCTATGAAGTCTGGTCTGTAACTATGAGTTGTTAACCTACTAAACTGTGATCTTTCATCTGAGTGAGTTGCCATCAAGGACAACACCTATGTCAAATTTGAGTCATAATGCCAACAATATCCCCCTTTGGACTTGATGGCAACCCCAAATCACTCTCCTCCTTTGGCATCAAGGGAAAAGGGTCATGCTCCCCCTGAGTACATGTTGAATTCTCTTATATGCTGAAGTGTGTTGATTGAGCTCCTATGATTGAGTCCATGCTCCCCCTGAGCATAAGCAAGGTCTACAAAAAGATAACATGACTCTATACACACATCACCAAGGACCTTCCTATCACCAAAGACTCATACATACATCCATCTCCCAACCAAGTGGGGATATACCAAGTTTGACTCATCCACCCAACCAAGTGGGGATATACTAATTGTTTATACAAGTCAAAACAAGAAAACATTACATCATCCATCCCATGCATAGTGGGGTGATAACTTAGGTCGTTTCATGACCTTTACATTAAAATATATACATGACTTATATTTAACAGAGATAAAATATTTTTAAGAAGGATCATGATATTCATCAGCAACCTCTGTCAACCAGCGACCATGTTCTCCCCTTGAACCTGTTCCACCTAAAAAAAACAACTGTGTGAATCAGTACCAAGATCTTCTAACATAATGCCAACAATGCATTATTAGAAGCATATGCTTCCCCTAAGTTGAAACATATCAGACCCCTTCCTTCCTGAGTCTGGCCCACTTCTTTTCTTCAAACCAACATATACAGGACTGTATCCACAAAAACTAGTGTATGTACGCAATTACTCTTCATGAAACTCACGTATAACCTCCTTTCTCTAACACATATAGGATTTAATAGCAGGATGATGCATCAAATACTCCCAGCTTCTGTCTGAGATATTAAAATGTTTCTCTGGGTAGTGGTTTGGTGAATATATTAGCAACTTGTTCTTTAGAGGGAACATACTCCAATTTGACCTTTTGTTCAAGCACTTGTTCACGTAGAAAATGATATTTGATGAGTATGTACTTGGTCTTGGAATGCATGACTGGATTCTTTGAAATACTAATGACACTTGTATTATCACAAAGAATGGAGATGGGTGGAGTACATGTGATCTGAATGTCTTGCAATGTTTACATCATCCAAAGGAGTTGTGTGTAGCAAGATGCAGCAACCACATATTTTGCTTCAGCTGTAGATAATGCAATTGAGCTTTGTTTCTTGCTGAACCAAGACACTAATATAGAACCCATATAAAATGCACCACCACTAGTGCTTTTTATGTCATCAACACTTCCTACCTAATCTACATATGTATATGCATGAAGTGTAAGATCTGTATCTCTAGGATACCATAAACCAAAATTTTGTGTTCCTTGAATATATTTGAATATCCTTTTGACTGCCTAAAGGTGTGATTCCTTTGGATTTTCTCAGAATCTTCCAACTATTCCCACTGCATGCATGATGTATGGTCGGGTACCTATTAGTTAAAGTGAGCTGCCAATCATGGATCTATAAGTTGGTTGATGCACCACTATTGATTCATCGTTTTAGCTGAGATTGCATCCTTTTACCATTGGAGTACATACCGTTTTAGAATCTTCCATGCCATACTTTTTCAGAATCTGTTTGAGATATTTGGTTTGTGACAAAAAAATACCACCTTTGTTTTCTTGAACTTGTAGACCAAGAAAATATGTAAGCTCACCAAGTAGGGACATTTCAAATTCTTGATACATTACCAAAGAAAAATTTCGACTCATGGTTTCTTCATTGCTACCAAAAATGATATCATCAACATACACAACAAGTATTAGCAATTTATTATTATCAATATTTGTGTATAAATTGCTATTAGCTGATCCCTTTGAAAAACCTTATTGATGGAGATATTTGTCAAGACAGTAATACCAGGCCCTTGGAGCTTGTTTTAGACCATAGAGAGCCCTTCTGATTCTGCATACAAGTTTTGCATCATTTCCAAGAATGAATCCGTCTGGTTGCTCAATATAGACTTCTTCTAAGTCTCCATTAAGAAAGGCAAATTTTACATCCATTTGGTATACTTTGAATTTATGAAAACCAGAAAGAGCAAGGAACATTCTGATGACTTCAAGTCTAGCAATAGGTGCAAACATTTCTTCAAAGTCTATACCTTCTTGTTGAGCATATCCTTTACAAAAAAGTTTGGCCTTGTTTCTAATAACTTCTCCATTTTCGTTCAGCTTGTTTTTGAATATCCATTTAGTTCCTATGATATTCTTATCATGAGGTCTAGGAACTAATTCCCAAGTATTGTTCTTTTCAATTTGCTCAAGTTCTTCATTCATCACCTTTACCCAGCATTCATCTTTGCATGCTTCATTTACATTTTGTGGTACAGTGGAAGATAGTAATGCTAGATAGCTTGAAGCTTCTACAATGGTTCTTCTAATCTGCACACCTACACCCTTTTCTCCCAAGATTTGAGCTTCTGGATGATTTTTCTAAACATACCTGGACAAAGTCTTTTCTTCTGCCGTTATTTCTTCTTCTGGTGCTTCATTAGTTTCTTCTTCAAAATTAGTCCGATTTGATGTGGGAGGATAATCCTCATCTTCTTTATAATCTTTGTTTTTTATTTGTTTTGGATTTTTGCATGCTTCATCAACCACAACATCAATACTTTCAATGATTTTCCCAAGTCTTTTATTATAACATTTATATCCTTTACTTCGAGAAGAGTAACCAAGGAGAATACCTTCATTTGCTCTGGGTTCAAACTTACCAAGTTTTTCATCAATTATTTTGATGTAACATTTGCTTCCAAAAACTTTGAAGTATTTTGCAGTAGGAGTCTTACCATATCAGAGTTCATTTGGAGTTTGAGTGTTGTTTACCCAAACATTTGCTTTGTTGAGAATAGTGACAACAAAGAATGCAGATTCACCTCAGAAGGTTGCAGGAGTTCTAGACTCATCTAGCATAGCACGAGCCATTTGTTGAATAGTTCTATTCATTCTTTCTACCACTCCATTTTGCTGAGGATTCCGTGTGGTGGAGAATTTCCTTTTTATTCCCTGTTCTTCACAAAAGTCGAAGAATTCATCTGAGGTAAATTCCCTCCTCGATCAGATCTGAGGCATTTGATTTTGTGATCTGATTCATTTTCAACCAAAGCTTTGAAGGCTTTGAATTTTTCAAATGCTTCATCTTTATGCTTTAGAAGTCCTATCCAACACATTATGGAAAAATCGTCAATGAACAACTTCTCCATGAGGTGACTTTTTCCTTGATGGTCTACATAAATCAGTATGAACAAGTTCAAGAGGCTTACTAGTTGATCCTTCCTTTTCAAGGAAATGTGCTCTGATTTTCTTACCAAATTAACATGATTTGCATGTTGTATTTTCTGGAATGTTGATATTAGGAAGATCATGAACACCCTGGAATCTGCATGCTTTTCTTATTTGAGAGAAGCTTAGATGCCCCAATCTTCTGTGCCATAGCCAATGTTCATCATTTTTTCTTAGATAGCATTTTTTTTGTCCTCGCTTGAGTATTGATAGGTTGTTTGGAGTTCTTGTCCCTTTAATCACGGTTTCTCCTATATCAGACTCACGAAAAACACATCCATTTGATCGAAATACTACTTAATTTCCTTGATCACACATTTGACTCACACTCAACAGATTGTGCTTTAAGCCATCAACATACATAACATTCCCAACTTCAACTTTTTCTTTCAAGAAAATAGAGCCTTTGCCTTTTATGACAGCAGGAGTGTCGTTTCCAAATGAGACACTCTTTTCTTTTTCTATGGCAATATATTAGTGTAGTTTTTCTTTGTCACCTAGCATGTGTTTTGAGAATCCACTGCTGAAGTACCATTGTTTTTCTTGTCCTTCTGCATACAGGGCTATACCACATCTTTCTATTTGCAATTCTTTCTTTCTCCATATTTTGGGATTTAATGGAGTTTGCTCCTTTTGAGCTGTTTGCCTAAATTTACTCCTGCATTCAGATTCTTCATGGCCAAATTTGTTACAGATTGAGAATTCCATTTCATTTTCAAGAAGAGAAAAGTTATTATAGGAAATTTTCTTGATCCCTATCACATTTATTTGATTTCATGCTTCTCTAGTCATGATAGTTTTGTAAGCAACACAATGAGCATCTTTGTGTCCAAAATTATGACATGAGAAACATTGACCATTAAAGAAGTTCCTACTATTATTGAATCTACTGACCTAATGATTGTAGTTGAAGTTCCTTCTAATGACCTGTTGATTGTTATTCCTTGAAGCAAATTGAGTGTGGTTTACTTGAGGTTGATTGTGGCCTCTATTAATTCTTGAAGTAAATTGAGCCTGATTCACTTAGTGATCTACTTTATGCCTTTGTTGATGATTGTCGAACTGTTCACTACTCTTTGTTGCATCACGATAGCTTTTAGTGGAGGTTGACGGCTTCTGTGATTGAGATGTTTCTTTAGAGTATCCAAGACCTGTCTTTATTAGAGGAGAGTGTTGTACTTTGATAATTCATTTAAGGTATCTTATCCTTTAACAAATCTAAGATGATAGCTTTTGTCTTCTCAAGATCGTTTCTTAGACCCACAATTTCACATTCTAGCTTTTCATTGTGTTTTTCTCTTTCAGCAAGTTGGAATGTCACGGTATCTATAATCATACTCTTTTCTTCTAAACATATTTTGATTTTAGAGATTTCTTCATAAAGGTCATATTCATCTAAAGCATCTAAAAAATCATCATATTCATAAGCCATCAGAAGCCTATAATCACTCTATTTTCATTTTCATCATTATTTGATAAAACATCGCTATCTTCATGAGTATAGTAGCTCTTTTTACTTACATTTTGTTTTTTGTTCCATTTTGCAGATTCCTTACCTTTATCAACCTTATCTTTATGAGGGCATTTGGTAGCAAAATGACTGACTCTTCCACTATCAAAACATTTGAAGGGTAGTTTACCTCTGAATTTTCCGGAACCCTGTTGGAGGTTCTTGACAAAGTTTCTTCTTCTTCTCCTTCTGAAATATGTCTTGATTGGTTAAGTTCTTCTTTTCATAAAGCTTTAAATGCTTCTTCTCTCATATCTGATGGACCTCTTTTTCTCATCTCGAAAACAGTTAAGATCCTGTACAGTTGTGTCATAGTGATAGTCTGAAGATCCTGCTTTTCTTCTATGGAATATACTTTTGATTCAAACTTAGCAGACAAGGATCTTAAAACCTTTTCAACTAAAGTAACTTCTTTTATCTCTTCACCCAAATTCTTCATGCAATTAGCAATCTCATCTATACGTTAGAAGTAACTAGTTGTACTTTCATCATTGTGCATTATGATAGTTTCATGTTGGATTCTGAGAATTTGCAATTTTACACGTTTTACCTGAGTATCTCCTTCACAACTTATAACGATTTTGTCCCATATTTCTTTGGCGGATTTGAGCTGCATAACTTTGACAAAATCTGATTGTGATAGACTTCCAAATAATGTATTGACAGCCTTGGCATTGGTTTCATATTGCTTGTTACTTGTCGTATCTGTAGTAATTGTTGATGGAAATGTATATCCTCCTTCCACAATTTCCCAGACATCTATTCCAAGAGATTGAAGATAGGCTATGGTTCTTACCTTCCAATAAATGAAGCTACTTCCATCAAATATTGGAGGTCTGATGGATCCCTCTCTTTCTTGATTACTCATGATGATGGATCTTCCTTCAAGCAATCAAGCTTCTTCTGAAGGACCTGCTCTAATACC
>APFE030699882.1:42409-59313 GCA_000404065.3 Pinus taeda | reverse complement strand
ATAATAATAATAATAATAAAATTACAATGAGATAAATACATTTTTATATAACCATATAAATTAAACAGTTAAGACATTAATTTATAAAAAAATCAAAACATTTATCTAATAAGACATATGTAATATCCCTTCAACACTCATAAAAATGTTCTTAAATACTATGTCAATTGCCATGTTTTATGTCTAATAAAAATGAAAAAAATGTTGAATGCTAAGAAACCATTGCGAATCAAGAAATTGGCTGCAAAAAAAAACTAATTTTGACATTCATGAGAGGGAAATGAATAAAGAACAAGATGTGGTGGGAGTCTAGTTCACCAAGGTGTGAATTAGTTTGTGATTTGGGTAGGCTTTTCATGTAACCCATTTCGATTTCGCCCTCCCTAGCTACATACCTCTAATTGACTGATGCAGGAGCATCTAGCTGATAGGGCAAAGACAAAAGTGAGGGTGATATGGTTTCTGAAGAGGACAGAGAAACTAATTCATTGAGTGGACAGCATACTTGTTTTTTTTATTTATTACTTATTCTTTTATTTAGTTTCCTAAGATTAATGTAATAAATTGTAATTAGGAGCAGTAGTAATTAGTTAGAGTCATTGTTTCCAGGCAGTTAACTTACTGTTGTAAAAGCATGAAAAAGAAAATGTACTAGACAACCATGAAAAGTTCCATATGAGGAATAACTGATGCAACCAATTGAACAAACTAACAGAAGTTAGGACAGTTTGTAAACAGTGCTATTAAAAAGAGAGACAAAGCACAATAGGGGGGTTCGGACTGAAGAAGAAATACAGAAAGGAAAAATAAATTTTTCTGTGCACATACATCCCTACAGCATCCTAAACAATTGTGTAATACTTTGTATTAAATTACTGTGTAAAGATTGTTAATGCATTGCTACAGGTCCTAAATTAAAAGGGGAGATAATCAAATTCGGAGGAGAAGTAAAGGCGCCCAGCTACAGGCGACTCAAACAAACTAACCAGATATACAACAAAGAAATCATTTATGTAATTACATTATGCGAAGTGAGAATTTGCAATCCCAATGGAGAGAACAACCACTGTAAACACCACGTATGCGAACTTAGAAACATAACCAAATTCAATTCCAGAGTTGAGTTCATATACAGTCATCAAAATCATTGTTCATTTACATTCTGTGCAAAGCAAAGGAACGAACCCAGTTCACGGACATGGGAACCGTAATAATTACAAACGAAAACCAAACCCCATAAGTCCCCAACTCATTCCTACAACTCAACGACGGTGTTGCATGACTAAAAAACCAAATACAGACAGTGGCTCAAGGCCAACAACAATATCAACCCCCACAAGTCGTAATACTAAGGACAAGAAAACTACAAATGAACAGAACGACACTACCCGGATTTCATTCGGGATAACTGAGTGTCCAAGCGTCGAAGCCCTTGGGTGGATCTACCTGCAAGGGAAACAACTAGACAAGATTAGTCACTATGAAACGGAATGCAGGGGAACTAGAAAATTGAATGAACAAATAAAATACAGAGAATTCGTTTACCTCACAGACAAGCCGTGGCCGAAACCATACCTTCGAATTGTCTTCCTGCTCACAAGGAGTCGAAGACATTAGATCCAGGTAGAAAAACGAGTATAAGTATCCAACGTAGAAAGGGAACTTACCAGGAAAGTTGGCGGAGGAATCGACGAAGAACGCCACCATAATTTTGCCGAGATTGTGAAGGAATCGAACCAGTGCTAGAGAACGAGACCAAGAACCATATGACCGTCAACCAACACACAGAGGCAACAAATCGTGAAAACACAGGCAACAAATCGAGTAAAGGACACACAGAGGCAGAGACCCATTAAAGCCGACACCAAATACATGGTAACAGTCGACATACAAGCAGAAGACCCAAAGAAAAACAAACTTTACCAGGGTTTCATCAATTTGCCAGGTGAACCGAAGACTCCCAAGTCAAATCCCGAACCATTGAAGCCATGAAGACTGTCGAGAGCATGCAGCTCGAAGAACCCAGACAAATAAAACCCCGAACAGACCAAAGGAAACCACATTGAAGCCGTGAAGGCAACCAGGAGCCGTAGCTCAGAGAACCAGGCGAACAAGCCTCAAACCAAAACAAAAACATCACAGTGAAACTACAAGAGGTCACCGAGAGCTCACAGAGCAAATGACCGGGAGAAACAACGAATAACCAAATGAGCGCGAGGGTGGTGAAACCCTATACCAAGGTGGGGTTTTAGAATTCTGAGGAGGGACAGATGTCCACCAAACACATAACCAGCGTACAATTACTGTAACCTCATTCAATTAAACACAGATTGAAATCAATTGTCATATATCCGAAATCTTTGATTAATATTATTAACTGTTGGTACACCATCAAGTGGAGCACATCGACGGTGGGACCACGTGGGCTGGCCCCATCAAGTGGTATCATAGCAAGAAATTGAAGAAAAAAAGAGGGAGATTGACATTCAAAGACGAGGACGTGGAAGAGGTGTGCGCAAAGTAACAGACGAGGGCTTGAGGGAAGAGTTGAGAGTCCTTACTGCTCGCTTAGAAGTAGTGGAGGCAGGAAGAAGAAGAGACCCAGAACTTGGGGATGATAGTGAAGAAGAAGCAGTAACTGCTACGTAAGGATTGGAGGAAGAAGCCCCGGAGTTGAGACTGTTGAGATCGGTACTATTAGCTAGCAGCAAGCCTGAGATCCCTAACTATGATGGCAGTCTATCCGCAGATGTTCTACTGGATTGGGTAAGTGAGTTAGATAAGTATTTTGAAAACGAAGAGATCAGTGAGGACAAAAGAGTTAGATTTTCTACAACCATGTTAAAAGGACAAGCTGCTTTATGGTGGGATAGTGTCCAAGCGGACAGGAAAAGGATGAACAAGCTACAGATAAGGAAGTGGCCAAGGATGGTGGCAAAACTGAAGGGCAGATTTTTGCCTAAAGACTATCAGGTCGAACTTTATCAACGAGTGCAGAATTTAAGGTAGAAAGGTATGACCGTAAAGGAATACACAAAGGAGTTTTATCGTGTAAACTTGCGGGTTGGTTATATTGATGATACTCAAGAGAAGACAACGAGATACGTGAATGGCTTGAGGCTAGAAATATTGGATGAGATCAGTATTCTCTCTCCACGAAATATAGAAGAAGCCTTTCAGAGTGTTGTAAAGGCTAAAGAAAAAATTAACAGGATGCAGAATAATAGGAGAGGACGAGGAAATGGCAGAGGAAAAGGACAGTCCTACGGTAGAGGGAGAAATGCCACTAACAGCGAAGAAGGCAACAACTCCAGAACTTCAGGGATAGCAGAGAAGGGAGATAGCACCAGAGGAGGTCGGCCATATCAGCGGGGAAGAGGAAATGGCCGCAGAAGAGGGACTAATGTCCAATGCTACAGGTGCCATAAGTGGGGGCACAGATCCTTCGAATGCCTGGAAGCCGAGCATGCTGGCTGGAGGGGAGCATTTGTTGTGTAGCCTGAGGAAGCTGAAACACAGCCCCGAGAGGTAGAAAATTTGGCAGAAACAGGAGAGGCTTTATTTTTAAACAAAGTGTTGTTGAAGCCAGCCAAGGAGATGGCTGAACAGACCCAACGGAAGGCACTGTTCCGAACAGTTTGCAAATCACATGGGAAGTGTTGTAAATTGATCATAGACAACAGAAGTATAGATAACTTAGTTGCCACCGAGATGGTGGAAAATCTGGGATTGAAGCCACTTAAGCATCCCGCATCTTACAAGGTGTCGTGGCTACAGAAAGGCCACCAACTATTAGTTGATGAACAATGCGAGGTTGAATTTCATGTTGGCAAATACCAGGACAAGATTGTCTGCGATATTATGCCAATGGACGTATGCCATATACTGCTAGGGATACCATGGCAGTATGATCAGAAGGTGACGCACGATGGGAAGACGAATTGTTACAAATTTGTGAAAGATGGAGTCAAACATACGCTTGTACCCATCCAAGAGGAGGATGCAGCAGAATCAAGTGGAACAAAAGCATTGTTAATAGGAGGAAAACAGTTTGTTAAGAAGATTGAGGAAAACGAGGTGAATTATGCGATTGTAAGAAGGACAAGAACAGTGTTGTTGAACACAGAAAAGTCAGAATTGTCTACAGAGATTCAGGAGCTGTTGGAATAATTTAAGGACATTGTAGTCGACGATTTACCAGATAATTTTCCTCCCAAAAGAAGCATTAGCCATCATATCGATTTCATACCTGGAGCAAGCCTACTGAACAAGGCAGCATATAGAATGAGCCCGAAAGATAATGAAGAGATTCGTAAACAAGTGCAAGAGTTGCTGGATAAGGGACTGGTCAGAGAAAGTTTGAGCCCTTGTGCGGTACCAATAGTACTCGCACCCAAGAAGGGTGGAGAATGGCAGATGTGTACGGATTCACGAGCTATCAATAAAATCACTATTCGGTATAGATTTCCCCTACCCAAAATGGATGACATGATGGATTGTCTTAGCAGGGCAGCTTACTTCACGAAGATTGATCTGAAGAGTGGATATCATCAGATCAAGATTAGAGAAGGAGATGAGTGGAAGATAGCTTTCAAGACTAACGAAGGGTTGTACGAGTGGCTAGTCATGCCATTTTGATTAAGCAATGCTCCTAGTACTTTTATGAGATTGATGAATGAGATGTTAAAAGAATTTATTGGCAAGTTTGTGATAGTTTATCTTGACGATATTTTGATTTTCAGTAGAATGAAAGGAGAACACCTTCAACATGTTCGAAGGGTGTTAGAGAAGTTACAGTAGAACACTGCTGATAAACTTAAAGAAATGTACTTTCCTGCAGAAGGAACTGGTCTATTTGGGGTTTGTAATTGCGAAAAATGAATTGAAGATGGACCCAGAAAAGATTGCGGCAATCATAAATTGGCTGTCACCAAAGAGCTTATTTGAGGTACGTAGTTTTCACGGACTGGCAAGTTTTTATCGGAAATTTATTAGGAACTTCAGTGAAATCTGTGTGTCGATGCTAGACACCATAAAAAAGGCCAGTCAACCTTTTTGTTGGACCAAAGCAGCAGAGGACAACTTTCAGCTTTTGAAGCGGAAGATTACAGAGAGGCCAATCTTGAGGCTGCCCGACTTTAACAAACTTTTTCAGGTTCGATGTGACGCAAGTGGGATAACTATTGGCACTGTGCTCAGTCAGGAAGATAGACTGGTGGCATTCTTTAGTGAGAAATTAAATGAAATCTGGTAGAAATACTCCTCGTATGACAAGGAATTTTATGCCGTGGTCCGAGCTTTAAAGCATTGGAGACACTACCTGCTGGGCAACGAATTTGTATTATTTTCTGATAATTCAACGTTACAATATGTAATGCAGCAGCACAAATTAAACCATAATCACGCCAAATGGGTAGAATACTTGCAGAGTTTCACTTTCATGTTAAAACACATTAGTGGGCAAGCCAATAAAGTGGCAGATGCCTTGAGCAGAAAAGCTCTGCTCTTACAGGAAAGCAGAATACAGGTGATGGGATTCGAACATTTAAAGGATTTGTACCAGACCGACACAGACTTCAAGGAAGCCTTTGAAGCCTGCCAAAATCCCGTGTTGAGGAATACAAGTCCATGGTTGGACTATAATTTGCAGGAAGGACTATTGTTCAGAGCTGGACAGTTATGTATCCCGGACTGTTCGATGAGGGAAAATATTGTACGGGAGAAACATAGTGGTGGTCTAGCCGGTCATTTTGGTATAGACAAAACTTTGGAGCAGCTCAGACACTTTTATTACTGGCCCAGAATGTGCAGGGATGTACAACGATATGTGAACAGGTGTAAAGTCTAACAACTGGCAAAAGGACACAGTCAGAATACCGGACTTTACACGCCACTACCTATTCCGAGCAGGCCATGGGACTTAGTCAGCATTGACTTTGTCTTGAGACTGCCTAGAACGCAACGGGGGTATGACTCGGTGATGGTGGTGGTAGATAGATTTTCAAAAATGGCTCATTTTATTCCTTGCTGGAAAACTAGTGATGCCACGTACGTAGCTCACCTGTTTTTCACAGAGGTTGTTAGATTACATGGCCTACCCAATTCTATCATTTCTGATAGGGATGTAAAATTCACAGGACACTTTTGCCGCACCCTGTGGAAAACGTTGGGCACGCAATTGAATTTCAGCTCTGCATATCATCCGCAGACTGATGGACAAACGGAAGTGGTGAACAGGAGTTTGGGAAATTTATTACGGAGTTTGACTGGGGAAAATTCATGGTTATGGGATCGTGCTCTCGCCCAGGCAGAATTTGCTTATAACGATTCGCCCAATCGCAGCACGGGACATGGCCCATTCCAAATCTTGTACGGCATGCATCCTCGGGGAATACATGAACTGCGAGATTTGGGAAAATTAGAAAGGAGAAGCGCAAATGGGGAAGATTTTTCCGAAGCAATGAGCGAACTACATGAACAGGTAAAATTAAAATTGCAGGACAGTGTATAGAAATACAAGAAACAAGCAGATTCAAGGCGAAGAGAAGTACAATTTAATATTGGAGATGAGGTCCTCGCGCACTTGCGCAAGGAACGATTTCCTAAGGGCGCGTATAATAAATTAAAATTTAAAAAAATTGGTCCCTGCGAGATCTTGCGTAAATTTTCAGCCAACGCCTACAAAATTCAGCTGCCACCTGATATAGGCATATCACCTATTTTCAATGTGGCGGATCTATTCCCATATACTGCCCAAGCAGAGGAAGACAGTGTGGTACGGCCAGAACGGGACACCCAAGTTGGAGACAGTTCTTGGATGAGGCATATGCCTTCGGCTCAATCCCATGAGATTGAAGGGATTCTTAGTACCCAGGTAGCCAAGAAGACACGTAGGAAGGAATATCTATGATATCTCGTCAAGTGAAGAGACCGTCCAATGCAGGACAGCTCATGGCTCGACGCGACGCAGATTTGGAAGGCTAGCTATTCAGTGGAGGAGCTTATGGAATGGAGACATGATTTTCTTTTACCCCGGAAGCCTAATGCAGGAGCATCTAGCTGACAGGGCAAAGACAAAAGTGAGGGTGATATGGTTTTTGAAGAGGACAGAGAAATTAATTCATTGAGTGGATAGCATACTTGTTTTTTTATTTATTACTTATACTTTTATTTAGTTGCCTAAGATTAATGTAATAAATTGTAATTAGGAGCAGTAGTAATTAGTTAGAGTCATTGTTTCCAGTCAATTAATTTACTGCTGTAAAAGCATGAAAAGAAAGTGTACTAGACAACCATGAAAAGTTTCGTATGAGGAATAACTGATGTAACCAATTGAACAAACTAACAGCAGTTAGGACAGTTTGTAAACAATGCTATTAAAAAGAGAGACAAAGCACAATAGGAGGGTTCGGACTGAAGAAGAAATACAGAAAAGAAAAATATAATTTTTCTGTGCACATACATCCCTACAGCGTCCTAAATAATTGTGTAAAACATTGTATTAAATTATTGTGTAAAGATTGTTAATGCATTGCTACAGGTCCTAAATTAAAAGGGGAGATAATCAAATTCGGAGGAGAAGTAACGGCGCCCAGCTACAAGCGGCTCAAACAAAATAACCAGATATACAACAAAGAAACCATTTATGTAATTACATTATACGAAGTCAGAATTTGCAATCCCAGTGGAGCGAACAACCACTGTAAACACCACGTATGCGAACTTACAAACATAACCAAATTCAATTCCAGAGTTGAGTCCATATACAGTCATCAAAATCATTGTTCATTTACATTCTGTGCAAAGCAAAGGAATGAACCCAGTTCACGGACATGGGAACTGTAATAATTACAAACGAAAACCAAACCCCATAAGTCCCCAACTCATTCCTACAACTCAACAACAATGTTACACGACTAAAGAACCAAATACAGACAGCGGCTCGAGGCCAGCAACAATATCAACCCCCACAAGTCGTAATACTAAGGACAAGCAAACCACAAATGAATAGAACGACACTACCCAGATTTCATTCGGGATAACTGAGTGTCCAAGCGCCGAAGCCCTCGGGTGGCTCTACCTGCAAGGGAAACAACCAGACGAGATTATTCACTGTGAAACGGAATGCAGGGGAACTAGAAAGTTGAATGAACAAATAAAATACAGAGAATTTGTTTACCTAACAAAAAATCCGTGGCCGCAACCATACCTTCAAATTGTCTTCCTACTCACAAGGAGCCGAAGACGTTAGATCCAGGTAGAAAAACGAGTATAAGTATCCAGCATAGAAAGGGAACTTACCAGGCAAGTTGGCAGAGGAACCGACGAAGAACACCACCATAATTTTGTTGAGATTGTGAAGGAATCGAACCAGTGCTGGAGAACGAGACCAAGAACCATATGACCATCAACCAACACACAGAGGCAACAAGTCGTGAAAACACAGGCAACAAATCGAGTAAAGGACGCACAGAGGCAGAGACCCATTAAAGCTTACACCAAACACATGGTAACAGTCGACATACAAGTAGAATACCCAAAGAAAAACAAACCTTACCAGGGTTTCATCAATTTTCCAGGTGAACGGAAGACTCCCAAGTCAAATCCCGAACCATTAAAGCTGTGAAGACCGCCGAGAGCATGTAGCTTGAAGAACCCAGACAAAAAAAACCCTGAGCAGACCAAAGGAAACCACATTGAAGCCGTGAAGGCTACCAGGAGCTCATAGCTCAGAGAACCAGACGGACAAGCCTCAAACCAAAACAAAAACATCACAGTGAAACTGCAAGAGGTCGCCGAGAGCTCACAGAGCAAATGACCAGGAGAAACAACGAATAACCAAATGAGCGTGAGGGTGGTGAAACCCTATACCAAGGCAGGGTTATCGAATTCCGAGGAGGTACAGATGTCCACCAAATACATAACAAGCGTACAATTACCGTAACCTCATTCAATTAAACGCAGATTGAAATCAATTGTCATATATCCGAAATCTTTGATTAATATTATTAACTGTTGGTACACCATCAAGTGGAGTGCATCGATGGCGGGACCACGTGGGCTGGCCCCATAATTGACTGTTATGTCTCGCTATCTGAGGCTTAGGTAGTTTGAAATTGAAGCTTTTCTTCTGATCTAGTCACCTTTTCATTTACACACAAAACTAATCAATCTTATCCAATCCCTCTTCGACATGGTTTAATACTCAATAAAATTAGAAATGGGTAGGATTTTAAGCTCCAATGCACTATTGTTTCAAGCTTCATTGCACTAGGGTTTCAAACGAGGGTTTTGGATAAGTTGACTCTTTTGTTTTAAACCCACACATTACAGTCATATATCCATGTCATGCATCACTTCAATGAGAACATAGAATAAAATCTAGAATTAATAAGCTTAATTCGGTGAAACTACTTAGCTTCACCAAAAAGGAATTCAGCTTTAGATAGTAGATGACACAATGAATTCATAATTGTTAGTTGTCCGACCGAATGTGTATTGGAATTATTTGGGATTGTGATGGGTGTTTTAGTGGGGCTTCATTCGAGAGGTCGTGAAGAAATCCAAGCTATGCTACAAGGATGCTTTCAAACCTAATTCGAAGGGAATTCGATTTTGGACCGCTTGTGGGTCGTACAATTAGAAAAGATAAGTTAATATCTTGAAAATTTTATTTGTTTATGTGCACAAAAAGGTACGGCTAATCGTGCTCGTGCTCATGTTGAAATGAATTATTTATTTTGGTGTGCATAAATATAGTTGTTTTTATTAATTTCCTTACAAATTTCCTATGTATTAAAATATTGCAGGGATGTATAATATATATTTTTTTAAGGTTTGTTTAAGTCCATGCACATGACAAATTAAGTTAGGGATGTTGGTTTTCTTGATAAGAGAATGCTTGTGAACTCGACACACAAAAAGATTTAAGAAGTCATGCTATTTTTCATAAAAAAGAATGCATGTGAACTTTGCTTGAAAGAAGATAAAGAAACTGAGTTATTTTATTAAAAAAAATGCTTGGAAATTATGTGTGGAAAGTTAGAATGTTAATTCTTGAAGTCATTCATATGCTTCTTATGCATTAGATTCCTAAAGAGAAACACTAGACTCTTAAAGAGGAATATGTGCTTATTTTATTAGATTTTCTTGATGAGAAATATGCACAAAAGAATAACTATTAGGATTAGATTTTCTTAAAAAAAATATGCAAGAAAAAAATGTCTAGTGTATTAGAATTTTGGAAAAGAATATGAAATTATGAATTTGCATGCATTGGGATAAAATATAGTGTGTTTATTTTCTTGAAAATAGATGTGTCATTTGCATGCATGAAAAGTAGAAGTATCGAATCGGTTTTCTTGAAGAAAAAAAAATATGTGCTTGCATGTTTTAATTGTGTTAAAAAATCTTGGAAAACTACCACAGTTTTTGTGCGCATGAGTAGGTTAAATACACATTTATTTCTTAAAATATTTGTTGTGAAATTCTTGAAAATTCATCATGGATTTTGTAGAAAAGAATTAAAATGCCAAAGAGCAATTATTTTCCTAGATCTCTTGAAAAAATGAAATGTGTATTTACATACACACAAGATTATTTGATTGTGGTAAATCTCTTTATGCACAAAAGACTGTAGTTATTGTGAAAAAAAAGAATAAGAATCTTTATGCATAGAGACATTAGTTGTTGTGTTAATTTCCTTTTGGAAAGAAAGTATGTATTTGTTTACATAAAGAATAGCTAATGATGGTATAATTCTAGAGAAAGAAATATGGGTTGCATGCACGAAAATAATAGTTGATTGAGATGGATTTATTTAAAAGAAATGCACTTTACATCCATAGAAAGGAAAACTATTGAGATAGATTTATTGCAAAGAAATTTTGTTTGCATGCATGCAAAGAATGACTATCATGATAAATTCTTTTGGAAAAGATTATGTTATGTTAACTCTTTTGGGAAAGATCATGCACTTGCATGTATAAGAATAACACCTATTGCATTAATTATTTTGGAAGAAATTACATAATTGCATATAAAAAGAAATAGTTGAGGGGCTAGTTTCTCATGAATAAATTTTATATAATTCCATGCATTAACTATGGCACTAGTTTTCCTTTTTAAAATTATCATTTGTTTACATGTCCTAAGTTGTTCGACTAGTTCTCTTAAAAGAGTTATGCATTTGATAAGGATCATATCTGTATGTTAGCTTCCTTTGGGAAGCCTATGTTAGCTTTCCTTTGGAAAAAATATGCATTTACATACAAGACTATGTTAGCTTTCTTCTATAAAGGTTATGCATTTTCATGCAAGATTATGTTATCTTCCTTGTGAGAAAATACTATGCATCTGCATGAAGAATTAACATCTATTACGAAAAGTTTATGTGTTCACATAAAAAAAGTCATATCTCATGTGCTAGTTTTCCTTTAAATGAACCAGGAAAATGGTGGTTTTCTTTGGAAAAGAATGTGGATTTATGTGTAATGGAAATAATAGTTAATGTGGTATGTATTTATAGACATGTTTTGATTTTTATATGCCTATAAGTAAAGCATGTGCAACATTGTTAGGGAAGCATGTCGTGATACTTTGTTTACATGCCATGAATGCACATGAATATATTATGAAGCATCACTACTATATATTTATTATTGTCTTGATTAATACTTGATCTAATCATGATAACAAGGGTTGATGACAGTAGCAGTTGTAGGAAAATACTACAACATATACAAAAGATGGATTATGTTTAACATTATAGCATGCCATAAGTTAGTGGTCTATGCAAATTGAAGGAAAGTCAACTACAAGAATTCCACTAATGGGAAGAACTAGACCCCAAAGATACAATGCTCAATGGTTTGTGGGTAAATGATATCATGATGATTATAATAGCTTATATTATTTGTAATATTTTATGACATTGTTCAAGGGATGAACTCCCTTATAACCATTGAGTGAGGGGTGAATGTCCTCATGAGTGTTTTATAATAAAATTAAATGTTTGTTGGTTATCACCCTACAAGGTTTCCAGGGTATACCAGTCTCTAATAATGTCATTTCCTATTGTGTTATTTTTATGATGTAATGATGATGGTTTATTTAATAGTCATTGAAGGAATATGGCAAGTAATTCATAAAGTTACATGTTGGAAAATGTTGTAAAAATATCTAACTCCATTCATTTTTATGCGAGGCTACCAGGGATGTTACAACATTTTATTAAAACAAATAAGAAAAAAAAATTACTAAATTATAATTTTATATTAAATCATTAATTTACTAATATATATGTGTGTGTATGTTAATCATAGAAAACAAATATGTAATAAAATACAAGTTATGGTATTGGACACATTGTATTGTAACAAATCCTATTTACATATTATGAATCTCCATGGTAAAGTGGGTTGAATCTCTCTAGTTGAAAATCTTATTACTTGTTAGTTTATTATATATATATATATAATAATAAATATTGAAATTAAAGTTTTTATTTAATTATTATTTTAAATATTTTTTGATATTGGCATGTAAGTGTTTCGATGCCTTATCACATATTATGGACATTTACTAGCTTTTATATTTATATGGATGCACTAGTTTTAATTAAATTGAAAAGTAAAAATATCATAACTACCTTCGAAATAAATCAACATCCAAACAACATTTTCATAGGAAATAAAAAAGTACAAACCCTTAACTGCATAAAGCCACTTAACTTTAAAAACTGGGATGAGAATAAAATCTCAGATATATCTTAGACCTTAACCATACCTTGAACTTAACTAAATACTATTTGAATATGATCAAACAAATTGAATAACAAATCAAACAATACATTTCCATTTGGCACCTCTGAGATGGAAACTAACATATAATAAAATAGCTTTCTTGGATAACATATATGTCATGTCACTATTTTCCTTGTATGTATGAAGAAGTTGCATGTCATCAGATTGCTCCTATGATTAGCAAATTTTCCTTTACCATGACTCTAAATGAAGGATCCTTAAATCAACTCTTCCATTGAACCTACTTTTAATCATCAAATTCTGGGAAAAAAAATTAATATACCCACACCAAAAAACATAGTTTTGATTGTCTCCATCAAAGAATCTCATACTATACCATTAGAAAGCTCCACATCTCTCATAAGCATCATTCTATTCCCTTTCATGTGTTCCACTTGATTGTCTCCATCAAAGAATTTCATAATATACCACTAGAAAGCTCCAAATCTCTCATAAGCATCATTCTATTCCCTCTCATGTGTTCCACTTGCTCAAATAAGATGCTATGGCATCATGTCCAATAACTTAAGAAAAACCCACAAAGTCTTCAAACAAATGGCCATTTCTCCCTTGTCAAATTCCCCACAATACAAAAATGAAATGAAACTTTAAAAAAAATAAACAATAAAAAATTCAAAACTCTCTATCCGTAATTATTAATATATTCTGTAAAAAATAAATCTTTATCATCCACAAAACAAAATCAAATTAAAATTTTAAAAATATTATTCCAAAATAAATATAGTTATCCACAGAGCATAATAATAATAATTAAATATATCAAAAACCTAACCTTTAAAAAAAAAACACACTTAAATAATTTCAACTATATCCTTTCCTCACACACTTACATAATTTCAACTATATACTTTACAAAGATATTTCAGTTTTCATATAAACATATTTTTAACAATGCCTTAACCAATTATTTCTATTAAGAAAAATACCAAATCAAACAAACCCATAAATTAACCTTTAAAATATTTAAAATTAACAAAAGCTTTGAAGTTGCATACTGAACTTAAACAACACTCATTTTGAAAAATTTGCATACTGAACTTAAAACAACACTCATTTTGAAAAATGTATCTCTTTACCGAGAAGAAAACTCTATCGAGTTCTATAAACCACCAAAGTATAGCATACACCATGAATAATTAGCGTGAGATAGTGAACGTTTCCATATTGCCATGAGTACTTACCGGACACCATTAATAGCTTGGAAATGTCGACAAACATCCAGATTAGGTAGGGTTGTAGAATAGGAGAGAATTTGCCCACTGTCAGAGAAATCTTCAGTGAATAATAAGATGAAATCATATTTAGGACGCAGATGAAATCTGAGAAAACCTTCTTCGTAATACTTCCTACTGATTACGTCATTAAAGCGTTTTCCAACAAGAATCGTGTAGATAAATATGAGGCAAAATGTTAGACATAGTTATATGGAATTATTTCCGTGCAACCATGAAAATATGAAATGGTATTGGCAATCTGCAAGTTACAGACCTACGAGATTTACAGTGTGCAAATTATAGCCTTCAATACCTTGATTTTGTCTACACAAAATGTGATTCCTTTAATTGATTCATCACTATTTCTCTTACAGCTTTATCAAAACCATATTAGAAACAAAGCTTTTCTAGCAAAGCAAAGGTGGAGGACGAAACAGCTAGCGATATAGCTAAGCGTTAAGCATATAATAAAAGAAATACGTGGTACCTGTTTTAAATGAATTTCCTTAGAGCTCGTAGGTCAAATGTTTCGCTGGAATCCTGAAGTAAGTTTTCCTGTGTCAATTTTCCTGTGTCAATAAATATGACTGGTTAATGGGTATTAAATGAGCGAGGCTGTATATATTTATTATTAGATTATTAATTTAATTTGTGTGTTTTTTCTGGATACACACAATACACATTGATCAGGGTCGTTCCTATTTGTGAGATTATAGCATATTTAAAGCTCTTGACATGGGTTTTATAACACCATATAACACCGGGCAGTGATGAGAGAGAAAAAAAAAGCTGAGCTTGTTATATGGTGTTATAAAACCCCATCTCAAAGGCCATTAAATATGCTATAGTCGAACAAATAAGAACTGCCCATTAATCGTGACTGATACAAGATGGATTTTTTTAAAATGTCACTCTAACTGATATGGACTTTAATGCTCATATAAACATATACAATTTTCCTCATTTAATATCCATTAACAAATTATTTTCAGCATTCAGATATAGCTATAATAGAGTCTGCTTTCAATATTAAATTAATGTCATAGATATCTCGAACACTGTTGAGTATCAGCTAAAGACCAATAGGAGAAGGGATAGAGCCTCTTTTCAAATCTTTTGATGAATGAAGAATTGATTTCATGAGTCGGTGAAGAAAACCCTACATTGCAAACAAACGAAGATCTGTGCTATATACCCTGTGTCCTTGAAATCAATCACTGTAGCAACGAGATAAACACAAGAAGCACAAAAGTTGAATATCACGGAATACCAACAGAAGAAAAAAGAGAGCACAGCTTCTAATCAAAATCTTTCAAAGAACAAAAGATTGATTTCATGACATAGTGGCTATTCTCTATCTCTTTCTCCTAACTAATATCTTTGCTGTACACTTTACATCATTGAATTCAATCAATTACTGTAGCAACTAGATAACACAAGAAGCACAAAAGTTGAATATCACTGAATAACCACAGAAGAAGAAAGAGAGCACAGCCTTTAATACAAGAAGCACAAAAGTTGAATATTACTGAATACCAACCAAAGAAGCACAAAAGTCGAATACCATTGAATAAGGACAGAAGAAGAAAGAGAGCACAGTCTTTAACACAAGCACAAAAGTTGAATATTACTGAATACCAACCAAAAAAGCACAAAAGTCGAATATCATTGAATAAGGACAGAAGAAGAAAGAGAGCACAGTCTTTAACACAAGAAGCACAGAAGTTGAATATTACTGAATACCAACCGAAGAAGAAAGAGAGCACAGCCTCTAACACAATAAGCACAAGTTGAATATTACTGAATACCAAGAGAAGAAGAAAGAGAGCACAGCCTCTAGTCAAAATCTTTTAAAGAACAAAAGACTGATTTCATGACATAGTGGCTATGCTCTCTCTCTTCTCCTATTGGTATCCGGATGAAAGCCCTCCGCAGAACTAGTGGTGACACAGCACAAAAAGCCAAAAAAAAAAAAATTGCAGTGGCAAACCCTTGACTCTCGATTGCCTATCTCAAAATCCCAGCGTATTTATAGCGCAGGGAGATGTTTCCAGAAAAGGCAAACCCTTGACTCTTGAGTGCCTATCTCAAAATCCCAGCGTATTTATAGCACAGGAAGATGTTTCCAGAAAAGGCAAAGAACATATAGAATTCATAACACAAGGGAGATATTTCCAGAAAAGGCAAAAGAGCTACAGAATGAGAAATGGATACCCTGCAGGAATTGGCTGTCCTAGACGCCTTTAAAGACACGTGCATCCCACGGCTTCCGAGGAGAAAAACCTACCTCTCGTTTTAGATTCGTATCGCCTAACACTCACCGCCACAAGATATTCTGCAGGCCCAGACCTGAAAATATGTGCCAAGCTAGATCCATTGAGCATGACGGCCGTGTATGACAATGACAATCCAAACCAAATACAAACACTGTTCACAAGCATGACAGCCGTGTATGACAATGACAATCGAAACCAAATGCAAATACTGTTCACAACGCTGATATCTTTAGAACACTGTTCTAAAAAAGCTATGAGATCTCAAATGCTAATATTAGAAATCTATAAAAGCTATGAGATCCCAAATGCCCATGATAGGTGCATGTGTATCATTTGTTTCTTCTTCATTTAATTATGAAAAATCATTATTTATCGACAAATATTTATTGGTTAAGTCTGTTAACAAAAGTATAATTGTTTTATTTGTGAATTGTTATTTAGATGATCATGTCCCTTAATTTAATAAAAATTAGAGCAAGCATATATAATTAACTGATTGAAATTAACCATAAATAGAAAAACAATTTATAATAATCACTAAAACATTTTTTAGTAATACATTTCCTATTATCTAAATTAAAAATAATATT
>APFE030699882.1:22164-41800 GCA_000404065.3 Pinus taeda | reverse complement strand
AAATTTTATTATTTTTTGGTTTTAAAGTTAGGTGTTTTCAATCTTTTATTTACTAGGGTGTTAAGGGTTTCTCATAAAAGTTATTTGGATGATGAGAAAAGCCACCTCATAAATGTTTTTAAGAAGAATGGTTATAATAAGTCTCAATGTATCTGAGTTTTTTTAAACGTTGGCCAAGGACCTAGGACTAAGAAAGAGCCTGGTGAGGTGGCCTCTAGTGTCCAAATTCCCTTTATCCAATGGACTACTGACAAGATTGTCAGAATTCTAAGGAAGCAAAAGGTACTCTCCACCTTTAAACCTTTAAAAACCATTTGTGGCTCTTTAAGATCTGTCAAAGACGTTGTGTGTCACGACGCCAACGACAGCAGTAGTCTTTCAACCGTGTCGGCGAGGTGCGGCACCACCAAACACTTTCTTTTTAACAATACTTGTGCACATGGACTACGCCTAATTAACAACCGTGTACTTAGTTTGTGTTTCGCAACCAAGTATAATATGCAATTAACCTTTATATCAATGAACACCCATACTTATTCATTATCCACAGTAATTATAAAAGAACAAAAATCGCACGATATAAAGGGGAGGGGCAACTCCCGAACAGTCTGCCCAACAATGTATATTATATCAGTTTTCCAATAATACAATGTACAAGTGTGCTTGGCAAACTCCAAGCCAACACTTAGCCAAATTTTACAATGAGAGGCAACCTTGCCTTTACAACGCTCGTGCACTCTTGCACGGTAGGATGGTGCTCACCCGAGTCACCTAGAATCCAACCTCAAGTCCTGCACAATTCTACATCTTCGTCACCCATTCACGGCACACCTTGCCAACCGACCATAACCAAGAGCAACCTGCGCACACTCCAAGTAATGCGCATGAGCTATGCACATTTCCTAGCCCAACCTGGGCACTTCCCTTGCTATGCGAGCTCTCCAAGTGATATGCGATGATATGTGAGCGAATTTCTTGTCTCCCAATGAACGCCAATCTCCAAGTATATATACGCATGCCTCCATGGGCGTTGGCTTCCAGCCGACCTCCCAAAACATGTCACAACACCCCCTCATGAACGTCATTTGCAAGTCGGCTTACCCTCCTTCCGTGGGTCGGCCCACCCTCAACGCTCGCATTCCATAGCGGGTATAAACCATCAATCGTTCCACGCACTTTTTACCCAAGTCACAAAACTGTCATGTATCGTCGCATTGTTGTTCCACCTTTCGTCGCATTTCGTGCGAAGTCACCCGGCGCTCCGCTCTCGTACGGTCGTGCACGCCCATCCCCGGCGTGCGCGCGCTCGAGCACCTGGCGCCCGCCCGTCGCACATGCTATAAGGCATTACATCCTCCTCCACCTGAAGTCGTTGTCGTCCTCGACAACATCCCCAAGCATCAATATCCATGATGTCAACTCCTCCACATATGGCAAACCTCCCTGCAACATATGTAGGACTCCATCTCCACCATGTCTCATCTAAGCGACCAACTGTCACCAAGATAGTCCATACCAAAGTATGGATGTCCATGATCATCGACCACCTGCCACAATCTCCCCATGATGCTCTCCACCATGGAAGGCTGATCCCTCCAACATCAAGCTACATGTCCACTACAACAATGTGTCAACTCCATCATGTGCATCACCTCCACCATGTGCAAAACTACCCATGATAAGTCAAGTGTTAACTCACCTCAACCATGTGCCAACATCTCATCAATCTGTCAAGTGCTCTAAGAGAACACCTCTCTCCATCAAGTGTCAAGTGCCCCAAGAGAACACCTCTCTCCATCAAGTGTCAAGTGCCCCAAGAGAACACCTCTCTCCATCAAGTCAAGTGCCTCAAGAGAACACCTCTCTCCATCAAGTTTCAAGTGCCCAAGAGAACACCTCTCTCCATCAAGTCAAGTGCCTCAAGAGAACACCTCTCTCCATCATGTGTTCTATGTGTCCAACTGCCATGATACTCCAACACAATGCCAACATACCTCTGATCACCACATGCTCCCCATGTCTGAAATAGTTGGGTAGCTAATCCAACCATCACGCTCAAATCATGAGAGTGAACATCCTCATGTCATCTTCAGTTGTTCCTCAAAACATCTGCCACATCCTGAACTCATCAAGAATAAACCATGCTCAGGTCCATGAAGTAGTATCCATCCCATCTGCAACATGTCATGATGCTTGATGCAAAACCATCCCTGCACCATCAAACATGCTTAACTGCTTTAAGGGACTCACTGCCATGAGCAGCTAACAATGAGTCCCACCTTCTTGTCTATCTAAGAAGCTGTAGAGGGGTTAGAGCCTGAAGGCTCACCCTCACTAATCAACTTGATCCATCTATCAGGATCCTCAACCTCCATCCTTTGTAGATAAGTGACCCGGTCCTCCTCTCGAAAATCCGGCCTCACATATACCTCATCATCATCCTCATCCTCAATCACCTCTAGCCTTCTTGTCAAATCCAAGATACTATCTGAAAGTGATTTGAGACCAATGATTGTTTGGTAAGCTTTGTCTCTGCCATAGACAACTGCTTACTCATGTCACCCAATTTCTTCTCATCCCCCATTTGCATCACTGCCAATTTACAATCAGGCCTAGTCACACCAAAGGTAGGCACACCAATGGGTACATCTTCCCTTCCATCATAAATGTACAGCTTCTTCAAATGTGGAACAATCATGGCATCATATTGTTTCATAAACTCCATCCCTAGTACAGCCTCATAGTCATAATCCGCACTATAGTGAAGTCCCACCTTCCCGGTCCATTCACCAAGTGTTGTGTCCACCTATTCAGCCACACCAAGAACTTCATCCGGAGGAGAATTCACTGTCTTCATATGTGCCTTGATAGGAACATATTTCAGCCCAATCCTTCTCGCAGTATCTTCACCCATGAAGTTGTGAGAGGCCCCACTATCCACCATAGTGAGTATATCAGCATCTCCAACTTTCATCCAAACATACTCCAACATGCTCCTCTCGGGATCCTTCCAAGAGATCACCTCTGTAGCAGCATCAGCTCCAAGTATCTGCATCATCCCCACAGAAGCACCTTCATCTTTCGCATTAGATTGTGCTATAGCATCCACCTTTGGTTTAGAGGGACAATTCTTCACCGTATGTGGACCAACACATATCCAACACTTCAAGACTTTCTTCGTCTTCGAACTATCATCTGATTTCGAAGCATCATCTTTCTTCTTATCTTTTGGTTTATCAGACTTCTTCTTCCTATCATCAGAAGTCTCATCATAATGCTCCACCAACCTGTCAACAGCAGCAAAGGCTTCTTCAAGTGTCCTAATCCTTTGTCTCTTCACTTCATTGCATGCCCAAGGCTTCAACCCAACAATAAAATTGAACACCTTGTCTCTCTCTGCCATGTCAGGAAGTTCAAGGACAGCACTTGCAAACTCCCGCTGGTATGTTTGTAGGTTCCCTGTCTGCTTTATGAATTTTATCTTCATCCTTGCTTCCCATGTTTCATCCTGAGGATTAAAATGGGCCTGCAAAGCTCCTTTCATCTCATCCCACGAAGTGATGTCACTGGCATTGCCACTGGCAATCTGGTCTATCCTCCTTCGCCACCACATCTTAGCATCCTTTGTTAGAAACTGAGCAGCAACCTTGACCTTGGTCTCATCATCGAATAGACCCAACTGTTCCAAGTATTGCTCCATGTCCCAAAAAAATTTGCCAAGAGTCTTTGCACTTCTTGTACCATCGAATGAATCTGGTTCCTTGACTTTCACATGAGGCACTCCTCCACCTGATCCATGCCTCATGGTTTTCTTCAACAGCGCTATCTCATCCTTGGCTTGTTCAAGAGATTTCTTCAAGTCCACGATCTCTGCAAGACCCTAGTCCCTTGCTTCTTCAACCTATTTGACCCTTAATTCAAGTTGTGTACACATCAAATCAGTGTACTCGTGTTGAGTTCGGAGTTCATCAAGTTCGTCTTTCATCCTCAAAGTTGCCTTTTGTTCTTCCACAACAAGGTCAATCTTCTTCTCAAAATGATCTTCCAAGTACTCCAACCTTTCTACCACTTTCTGCATCAAACCAAGGGTAGTATCCATGGGATCACGGCTAGACCCAGCCTAGGATTCAGCCATTTCCAATAGCCTCTTCCTTCTTTGCAACCTAGTCTTGACCATGCACCGGCTTCACCTGCAACCCAAGTCCTTGATGTCACACTTATTAGGAATTGTTCCACCAACCTCTTTCCCCGCAAGAACCTGTTACCACAGTCACTTCTTCAAAAGATTCAATGCTTCAACAACCCGGCCCAATCGAGCTCTGACACCACCTGTCACGACGCCAACGGCGGCGGTAGTCTTTCAACCGTGCCGGTGAGGTGCGGCACCACCGAACACTTTCTTTTTAACAATACTTGTGCACATGGACTACGCCTAATTCACAACCGTGTACTTATTTTGTGTTTCACAACCAATTATAATATGCAATTAACCTTTATATCAATGAACACCCATACCTATTCATTATCCACAGCAATTATAAAAGAACAACAATCACACGATATAAAGGGGAGGGGAAACTCCCGAACAGTCTGCCCAACAATGTATATTATATCAGTTTTCCAATAATACAATGTACAAGTGTGCTTGGCAAACTCCAAGCCAACACTTAGCCAAATTTTACAATGAGAGGCAACCTTGCCTTTACAACGCTCATGCACTCTTGCACGATAGGATGGTACTCACCCGAGTCACCTAGAATCCAACCTCAAGTCCTGCACAATTCTGCACCTTCATCACCCATTCACGGCACACCTTGCCAACCAACCATAACCAAGAGCAACCTGCGCACACTCCAAGTAATGCGCATGAGCTACGTGCATTTCCTAGCCCAACCTGCGCACTTCCCTTGCTATGCGAGCTCTCCAAGTGATATGCGATGATATGTGAGCGAATTGCTTGTCTCCCAATGAACGTCAATCTCCAAGTATATATACGCATGCCTCCATGGGCGTTGGCTTCCAGCCGACCTCCCAAAACATGTCGCAACACCCCCTCATGAACGCCATTTGCAAGTCGGCTTGCCCTCCTTCCGTGGGTCGGCCCACCCTCAACGCTCGCGTTCCATAGCGGGTATAAACCATCAATCATTCCATGCACTTTTTACCCAAGTCGCAAAACTATCATGTATCGTTGCATTGTTGTTCCACCTTTTGTCGCATTTCGTACGAAGTCACCCGACGCTCCGCCCTCGTGCGGTTGTGCACGCCCGCCCGGTGTGCGCGCGCCCAGGCGCCTAGCGCCCGCCCGTCGCACATGCTATAAGGCGTTACATTGTGGATCCCAAAAGCATGAAGGGTGTTTATTTGATTCCTTGTTCTTGAGGAACCCCCTACATTGGAGAGACTGGTCATTCCAATTGTCAGAGAATTCAAGAACATGTTGTAGACCTTAGACATTGTAGGATTTGCTCCTTTGCTCTAGCGGAACATGCAGAATTGTCGAAACACCATATTTGTTTAGAGGATTCTAAGGCCCTCGCTAGGGTTGATCATCTCCATCACCGTAAAATAAGAGAAGCCATCGAAATTGAGAAGAGAATTAGTACTCCTAATAGGGACGATGGATGGAAGATTAGCAGTTTGTGGGTCCCCTCCCTTTATTCCTAAACCCTGGTTTTTCTCCCCTTCTTCGTTTCCTTCTCCTCTCCGGGTTTGTATTTGTATTTATCTTTGTCTTTGATCTCCTTTCCTTTATATGTTTTGATTTTTTGTTTATATTGTCAATTATATTTTTATTATTGAATTTATCAGTTTTATTAATACTATTAATATATATTTTTTTTCTCTTTTTGAATAGTTTATATAGGAGTTTTTAATCTTACCAATTATTTAATATTAATATAATTTTAATATATAGAGTGAAAAATAGTTGAAACCTTATTATATTATATATTGTCAAAGTCTTACCAAGAATTTAGAAAAATATAAATAAAATAAAGATTAAATTTATAAATAACTTTTTTTTTTCCTTGAAGGAAAAATCATAGTTTTATTAATGAAAACAAAATTACATGTTGTAGATGCTTGCATTCCATCATCTAGTCAAAGATTGATGATCATAAGTTCATACAAAATAATGAACTAAACAGATGAAGAGAAAAGTTTAAACTTTTCTCCATTTCTTTTTTTCAACCTTTCACTATTCTCCTTGAGATGGTGTGGATGAGACAATAGCTAGCTGATTTATGTCTTCTATTCTTGAAATTTCCTTGTCTGAATCAGAATTATTAGATGCATGATGACGTTTGTACTTGTCAGGGTCCTTTTCTTTAGGTATCCTCACTAGTTGTGCCGCAGTGACTTGTAATTTTGTTGGTTCTTGTGATGCTTCCCCCTTTCCTTCTTTTTTTTTGTGTATTATGATTTTCCACATTGGGAATGGGATCCTTTTCTACTTCATCTTCTTCCTCATCTGGCTCATTTGAGGGAAATTATCATCCTTTGGGTTGCTTTCCTGGTTTCTTCTTCCTTCGTGCCTCTTTCTTGGCATCAGGGAACATGTTTTGTAGATGTCTTCTTTGTCGGCACATTCGACATTTGAAGGATGCATTCTCGAAATCTAGGAACTGATTCCAGCTTTGTTTGTTGTGCAACAATTGAATGTGATCTGACAGACCTTTACTGAGGTCCACTTCCACACATATTTGTGTGAATGCATAGATTTGTTCCTCCATTCTTTGTGTGTCGGTCTTTATGTATCGTCTTAAGATATTCCCAATGCCTTCTAGCACTTGCTATGCCATAAATGAAGGGGGAGGTTGATGCAGGAGCATCTAGCTCACCATGACCGGGTGAAGTCTCTGCCAGGTCACAGGAAAGTTGAATTTACTTTTAATAGTCTTTATGTTAAATGACAGAAAAGTAGGTAGGGTTTTTACTTTTATTCTCTTTCACCTAGTTAAAAGTAGTTGAAACAGTTAGGAATAAGTGTTTGTCTGTTGTTAACAGTTCAATATTATTCTTTCATTTTTAAAGGAAAACGGAAATGTATCTAGAAAGAAAATCCTGTCCTAATGTGGACAAATGACCAGCAACTAAATAACTGTAACAGTTTAACTGAAGAAAAAAACACAACTGTACAATTTTATTAATTGAAACAGAAAACTATAAATGTAACAGGACTAAATGATAGAGGGGTTCAGTTGAAGGCCACTCGCACTCTAATAAAAAGAATAACAACAGAGAAATCCAGATTTTTGTCCATTTGTATGTATATTTCCATTTATTAAAATTCGACTGAAAGTAGTTTGAATATGTATAGCTAACAACTACAGGTTCCATAAAATAATTATTTTATGTTATTTTATCCAAGAAGAGCAATCAATTCGTTTAACTATACTAAGGAGCAGGACAACCCAAGAGTTTGCAGTCGTCCGTAACAGAGAACAAAGACGACACCAGGAGTAAACACAAACCAGAACCGTTACTGACCAAGAAGACAAGTTCGAACGGAACCTTCATTACCCTACAGAATCATCAACACGTCTACAGCATTCGGCAAAGTCACACAAAGCCTTTCAATTAATAAATTGATGATATATAACAGTAGTTCCAACAACGAGACCGGAGCATACAAGTCACAGTGAGTCCCAGTAAATCAAAAATTTATATTAATACATCATTCTTTATTGTTTTCATTTCCAGAGCCGAAAGAAGTCCTGAAATAAAAATATCGAATTGGGTTGTATATTTACAAAACCCTGGACTACAAACCCTGGGAGAGGGTTTCGACCCTGACATACAAAGACAGTAGAACATGCGCAGACCAAGAATGGTGAAACCCTTGGCAAGGGTTTGGAAGCATTCACAGTCACAAACCAAGGAAACTACCAAGACCCAGTGAAAACCTGAGTTGGCAGAACCAAACAAAGAACCAACAGAAAAATTGAGGAGTGGCAGAGCCTACCAAATAGGACCGAGAAGTGCAAGGCTGAACCCTCCCACTGCAACCCTCAATACCTGTAGAACAAACGTTTGCCAGAGTCAGCGGAAACATCACCATAAGAAAGGAAAATACAGAGCGAGAAGGAAACCGAATTGTCGAAAGGGACCGTGACCCATACCTGAGAATTTGCAGTAGCGCCGTAGACAGACATTCCAGGAACAACAACGATTAACTGTGGCAAATAAGGAACAAGCAAGGTTAAAGACTGAGGAGGAAAGCTTTGGTAACTGAAGCATGGACAGAGTTTGTACCTGAGAGTCGTGCCGGAAGCCGAAGGAAGCCATTGAACCAACCTGAGAACAAGCCATCGTTGTAAATGCTAAATGTATTGAGAATACCAGTGTCGAAGTTTATATGTGGCAACCTGTAGACACTGTGACAGAGAGGAGCCGAAGCTCAACAGAGAACTTACCAAGTCACCGTTGGATGAACCAGAACAATATACGGACCCATGAACAAACACCAGCATGCGTGCAGAGACAAACAAGCAGAAATGCCCACGACTTACAGCATAACCACATATTCAGTCTTGCAGAGCTCGGTAGCAAACCCACGACAAACAATGGAAAATGACCAAAAGAGCTAATAACCCGGGAGAAGAGTCTAGGAGTGAGCGGGAAGCGCACATACCCAAGCAAGGACTGTCCATTAAGAACTTATTAAATGTCACACCAACCGTAAGTTAAAACACACTTTGCATTTCATACATGTGTCAACCTTGTCATATGATTTAATCAACCGCACAACCATTACATAAATCATTCCCATATGTTTGTCAAACAAAACCAATCAACCACATATTATAGTGTCATAAGGGTGTTTGGATGGGTGCCATCGTAGGTTATGCAACCTAACCCAAACCGACATTCTTGATACAATGATGGTGTTTGCATCAAAATTTTGGAACCATGGGGTAATTAAAAGTCTTGTCGATACCCAAAACCATGGGTCTTCCTGAAGGATAATTTCTCTATCCTTTGATGATGAAAACTTTAAAATGAAGAATCCTTTGGAGCAGAGGTGTATTTCACAGTTTGTCATCCAATTTGTGAATATCCAATGGAAGAAATCCATTGCTTTTGGCCATAAACTATTAAATCTGCATATGATGGCTTGTGCTTCATAAGTTGTGCAAAGATTGTTTGTTTCTAGAAGATTTATGATCAGTTTTGGGACATGATTCATTTGCTCCACTATGTAGGGACTGGGAGTATTGTGTGTTTGTTATGGGTGTGTTGTAGTTGTTTGTTTCCCTTGCCGGATGTTTTTGAAGGAGATTCCACCATTTATGTGTTCTTGCTTTGGTTTTGTTCCTTTGGGTAAGCTAGAGCCAGCAACACCTCCTACTCCCTTTGATTTACTTGATCTCGTTGCTCCGTCTCTCAATCTCAGATTTAGGATGATGATGGTCATAGGAAGAATGTTGTATTCATGTAGACTTCAATCATCTTGCAAAGATCAGCCACCATAAATCAGGTTTTGCAGGTGTGATGGATAGCCCATAGTTTGCATGATATTCTACTTCAATTGAGAAAACTTGTCTGAAACCTGCACCCAAACTAATGAACATTTACTAGTAGGAGATTTTTAAAAGAAATTGGAGGAAGTTATGATCTTCCTAATCGAGGGAATCATATGTTTCAAGTTCCAGATTAGTGTCGAATGACGTTTTTTCTGCTTGTAGCGGAGATTGCAATGCAGGCAAAATTGTTGACTACAAGATCCTTACTACTCTGTGATCTATTGTGTTTGAGAGAAAATCTGATGAAATGAGCTTAGAAAGCCTCGGTTTAGATCCTGATGCATCTTGACTAGTATTGGATGTGCACAAGTTGGGTGAATATCCTAGATCCAACATGGGAGATCTAAGATTTATTACATACATTACCTCAATGATGGGTTTCATTGTGCTTTATTTGATCCTTCGTTTAAATTCTGGTATCAGATCTTCTATGACAGGTGATAGAGGTGTAGTAATCTTCATATCTATTCCAGACAGCCCCTGTGAATACAGATTTTGTATGTAACAACTTGTCCTTGTAAAGGCGTTTCGTCCTTCCCACGAGATCTAGATGGATCAAACCTCAATGTCTACAAACTAAGCTCCCCTGTTAATGTGATGTGGGCTCCCAGTGTGTATGATCACAGATGCATCAAACCAACCATAAAAATCGTTGAAGGGGGAGCGTTGTCGTGGTGTTTCTAGTGTAGATATGGCCCAAGAAAGTATATTAATAAAAATAAAAGCATTCCACTCTCTTTCGCAAGCAAGCGATGGTTGAGATCTGATGATCAAAATTAATTGGACAGAGATCCCATTGTGCCCTAACCCATCTGGCACAGAACAATGGCTCTAGATCTGTCCTTTAAGACCCTAAATGAGAGACGCATCCCCACTGTCGACACTCTGCTCGATTGCAGAGAGCATCGAAGCCCAAACACACACCATCAATCTCCCCCTCTTCCATGTGGCGTAAATTGCAACTCTAATCTCATGCACTAAGAGGAACTGACTGAGCAGGACAACCACTGTTGCAGGCTTTGCACTCTCGCAAACACCGTCCACCTCCATCTGAATCTCCATTATAACTCAAATTTATAGATAACTATTTAAATAAATTTCTTATTTAATTATTTATTTTAACCCCTTAACATTTATTTACTTTTCAGGAAAAATGGGAGAGGCGGATAGGGATTTTCAACAAGTTTCAAGAAGGAAGAAACAAGGCAAAGATGGCCCCAAAACTCAGACTCAAGAAAAGCCCCTTAATACAGCGAGTCAAAACAAGTTCCAAGTCCTCCAAGACAAAAACGAGGATTATGAAGTGAACCTGGGGGATGATGAAGAGCTTGGAAATACGCCAATGGAAGTAGTTATAGAATCAAAGGGAAAAGAAACAAGTACAGGGAAAGTAACTGAAGAAAGGGATGTGGGAAAGTCGGAAACAGTAACAGATCATTCCCAGATGGAAGTGGAGAACCAGAAGGAAAATGAGGTGGAGGAGGAAAAAGTCATGAAACAGTTAATTCAGGAATGGAAAAACCTGGATAATAGATTCATACCAGAGAAACGGAAACAATTGTACAAAGAAGCATTTCAAAAGTACAAGGAAAAAAAGGGGAGAACACGGACAAACAGATAACCATAGCAAGCAAACAGGAGAATGATCAGATGGGAATGGACGCTTCTGGCAAAAACAACAGGAAAAGAGGACGGAAAACGTTGAGTGAAGCCATTCAGACCGTGGGAGAAACGCTGATAAATTCAGGTAAAGTGATACCTCTGTCAGAGGTATTCTTCCCCTCCTATCAAAAGTTTTAAATGATTATCATCAGCTGGAATATTAGAGGATTGAATAGTAAAGGAAAATAGAGGTACATGAAAGAGAAATTGAAAAAAGACAAACCGAGTATTATGATTCTTCAAGAAACGAAAATTTCAGTGCAGCAGTTGGAAGAAATAATTAACAAAAATAAGCTCCAATACGAAATTATGGGGCAAGATGCTATTGGATCTGCGGGAGGAATTGCTATTTTATGGAACCTAAACGACATAATCTTAGAAGGCTGGACTAGTATGACCAGAATCCTTACATGCATTGGTAGAATAGTAGGGACAAAAGAAAAGGTAGTCCTTTCAGGGGTTTACGGCCCACATACCTCGGGAGAGAAAGAAAGCTTTTTACAAAACATGAAAGCAATTCGTAGAATTTATCCAGAGCCTGCATGGGTTATAGGAGGCGATTTTAACCTAATCCGATCCCTAGAGGAGAATAAGGGAGGGATAAGAAAGACAGATCAATACATGGAAATGTTCAATGATATGATTGATGATTTAAGACTTGTAGACATTCAAACTATCAATGGAATCTGCGCCTGGAACAATAGGAGGGGGGGCAAGAATCAGATAGCTTTGAGACTTGATCGCTTCCTAGTATCAGAAACTATTATGAACAAGGATGTTTTCGTTGAAGCGAAGATCATGCCATCTCTTGGATCTGACCATTGGCCTATCAGACTAGAGGTGGATATTAAAAGGAACCGAGGAAGGTGACCCTTCAGATTTGAATCATTTTGGTTAAGGACCCGGGATTCATAAAGAAAATGGAAGAATGGTGGACGCAGAGTTCAGTTCAGGGTAAAGGAAAGATGCATACATTCCAACTAAAACTTAAAGAGTTGAAAGGGAGAATCAAGAAATGGAACAAGGAGGAATTTGGCAACATTTTTTAGGAAAAACAAAAACTAGAAGAAGAAATGGAATCACTGCAACAGAAGATAATAATAGAAGGAAGGACAGAGGAAAGCATTAGAGAGGAAGGGATAATTCTTGGAAAACTCGACGAAAGGCGAAAGCAAGAAGAAATGCTATGGAGGCAGAAGTCAAGAATAAAATGGTTAAGGGAAGGGGAAAGAAACACAAAAATTTTCCATCAGGCAATGATTCAACACAGACAAAGAAATAGGATATTGTCCATCAAAGACCAGAATGGCGAAAGAGTAGTTGAGCAAGAAGAAATTGAACAAGTGCTGGTGGAACATCACAAAGATATCCTAGATGAACCTATAGTAGACAGATCGGAAGCAATAAAGGAAATATGCTCAGCCATTCCACGATTAGTTACAGAAGACCAAAATAATGCTTTGATGAGAGCTGCCAACTTAGAGGAGATAGAAGAAATAGTAAAATCCATGAAAAAAGGTACAGCTCCAGGTCCAGATGGCTTCACAATCGAATTCTTCCAAGCGGGATGGCATTTTCTGGGAAGAGAAATCCTAGAATTGATAGAAGAATCTCGGATGAACTAGAAGGTATGGACTGCTATTAACTCCACCTTCTATGCTTTGATTCCTAAGAATGATAAGTTAGAAGATGCCAATGGGTTTAGACCCATAGCATTGTGTAATGTTATTTACAAGATAATAACAACCTTGATTGCCAAAAGACTGAAACCCCTGTTGGATAAGCTAATATCTACTGAACAAACGGGTTTTGTAGAAGGTAGAAAAATCCTAGATGGCCTAGTAGTAACCCAAGAGGTCATCCACTCTTTAAAAATGAAAAATCAAAAGGGCATGACGATTAAACTAGATCTGTCGAAAGCCTATGATAGACTGAATTGGAAATACTTGGAAGAAGTCCTGGAAAGTTTTGGCTTCAGTAAGAGATGGGTAAAATGGATTCACAGTCTAATTTCAACCCCGAATTTCTCCATACTTGTTAATGGTACCCCCTCAAAGACTTTTAATGCATCTAGAGGAATTAGACAGGGAGACCCATTATCTCCGTTTCTTTTCATACTGGCAGCAGAAGACCTTGGTAGATATATTAAAAAAGAACGGGCAGCGAACAAGATCAAGGGCTTGAAGCTATGGGGTAATGATTTGCATTTAACCCATCAGCAATTCGTTGATGATATTATGCTATTCGGGGAACCAACTGTAAAAGAAGTGAGACAACTGAAGAGGATTTTGGACTTATTTGCTGAAGCCTCCGGACTAGAAATTAATAGAGACAAATCCTGTGTATTCATATTTAACACGATGGAACAGATTAAAACTCATCTTACAAGACTGCTGGGCTTTAAACGAGGAGAGTTGCCTACGAAATACTTGGGGAATTTGCTGGACTTCACATCCAAAAAATTGAAAAATTGGCAAGGAGTCTTGGACAAATTGAGAAACAGAGTAGCGAACTGGGCTTTTAGAACTCAGAATATGGCAGGGAGGATAGTGCTGGTGAAATCAATCCTCCAAGCTATTCCCATATATCCTCTGTCGATAATGGCGGCCCCTTTAGGAATCTGTTCAAAAATTAGAGAGATCATGAGAAAGTTCATCTGGGGAGGGGCGAATCATCAGAAAAAATGGGCCCTTGTTTCTTGGAAACACCTTACAGAGAGGAAGGAAAAAGGAGGATTGGGTTTACGTGACCCGGAAAAACTCAACAAAGTGTTAGGAGCGAAGCTCTGGTGGCGATGGCTAAGGGAGGCTAACGATCTGTGGAAAGCCATTTGGAGACTCAAATACAATATGCCAGACACAACAATTGACATTTTAAGACAGAGGGAAACCCCCAAGGGTTCAAAAATCTGGGATCTAGCTCGACAGAACAGAGATATTGTTGAAAACCATATTTTCTGGGAAGTTCGAGGTGGAGGGGAAGCCAATTTCTGGGATGAAAAATCGCAGCAAAAGGAAAAAATGAACAGAATTCAAACGGTCCAACAGCTACAGGAAAGAATAGGGGGAAATCGAAACTGTGTCAAAGACTATTGGAAAGATAATGAATTGGATGGAATCTGGAGAAAATGGATAGACCCAATTGAATGGGATCGCGATCTAAACCAAGAGAAACAAGAAGCATATATGAAAGAGGTGGAATCCAGGAAAATTAAAGCTCGCACAAGAAGGGACATTCTTAGATGGGGGAACTCCATGAAAGGTTCTTTCACCGTCAAAGAGGCATACTATTTAACGAACACACAGGCTATAGATGAGGAGAATCTCGAATGGAAAATTATATGAGGAAGTAAATGGTGGCCGAAAGTCTCCCTATTCATATGGCTTGCAGCTAAGAACAAGATTCTAACTTGGGACAGAATTAAAAAAAAAGGCTTCAGCGGACCTTCAAGATGTTGTCTCTGTAAAAACGAAGAAGAGACCCGTAATCACCTCCTAACTAACTGTTCGTTCACTAAGAAATTATGGATGGATATAAGAAAGATATTCGGTAAATCGGAGATAGTTCTCAGAGACATTAACACAATCATTTTCCAATGGAATCAGGAGAAATTCCAATGTAAAGTTGTTAGCAGAGCTTGGGATCTTATTGCAGGCTTCGTGCTATGGATGATATGGAAAGAAAGGAACCGTCGGATCTTCCAGGACAAAGCCAAAGACTCGGAAACTATATGGAAACGAGCGGTCAGTCTAATGAGGGAAACAATCTTGGTGGAGAAATGGGACGTGGAGGACTGGAAAGCTAACCAAACAGAGGAGATGATCCTGAACAGTTTAAACTTAAAGTATGAGATGGTTTATCATAAGCAAGGTAGCAGGCATAGTGCGCGAGCCCAAAACCCAGATAACTTTATTTATCCCAGAGATAACTTCATCAAATTAAATTTTGATGGAGCATCGAAAGGGAATCCTGGCAATGCTGGTTTCGGAGGCATTTTTCGCGATAGTCAAAAACAGGTAAGGTGGATTTATGCTGAATGGGGCGGGGAAATGACGAATAATGAGGCGGAACTTTGGGCGATCCACCAGGGGCTGAGGATTGCAATTAGAAATGGTTATACAAACTTGGAAATAGTTGGTGACTCTCAGATCGCGATTGAAATATTGAAGAAACTTAGCAATGGAAGAGATTGGGAATGAATTACAAGTAGTTGGAGGACTGCCGGAATTGTCCAAGAGATAGCAGGTCTGCTAAGAAGGATTGATTACAAATTATTTTACCATGTTAGGCGGAACGGGAACCGCGCGGCCGACTTCTTAGCGAACTGGGGTTGTAAAGGATGAGACAGCATGGTAGACAGCCAATGGAAAGCGGTTTGTGCCAGCAGGGATTGGGTAGACTTGGCAACGATTATAAATGAGGATCATGATCAGGCAACGCACGAGAATGTCAGGATTAATGAGTTGGATAGGTGAATGGGACTGGAGATTCCGGTTAATGAATGCAGGTCAGTTTGGACAGAGAGATGATATGATGGTAATGCACCGCGCAGTACATTGACGGCGTGCGCGGAAGGTATCTCAGGATCACTCCCACCATGAAATAATTAATGCATGCGATCGGAGAGGATGGTGGAGCGGCATGTCAGATCTTCAGACGGTAAACAATAAACAAGGAATGATGGCCAGGAGAGGCAACATCCCGGCTAATAATTGGCGGCATTGCATCACCGATATAGTGGCATACTTTGATGATAGAAAAGCTATAAGGACCCAGACGGATAAGGAAAGGCGGCAGTTTTGTTTCTTTCCAATTCAGAGCGCAGAGGTCAGGATAGTAGCGAAACAGCGAGACAGGAAAATTTTTAACCGGCACCAAAACATACCCTGTGGTATAACTAGAGATAGCATGGAGACCAGGATGAAGTCTAGGATGGCGGAGAAGCTGAATATTGCAGCTGACAAGAACAGGGAAAGGAAAGGCAAGGCGGCTGCGAAAGAGGAGTTCCCGGCAGAAATTTTTAAGATTGAGGACGATTCTGAGGACGTAGAACCCTGTCGCGAAGCCTACAGGAAGTATAAAGCCCAGGACATATCTACAGGCGCTAGGAACCAACAGTTGAAAGAGGATTAGCCAGCATCGTAGGAGGAGCGCGTAAGAAGATACGGCAGGAGAAGAAATGATAAGGGATCGGGAAGCAGGACGGACACGGGTGGCAAGAGAGGTCGGAGGCAGAGCAGGATTGCAGGTGACAAAGGCGAGAATTCCAAGCAGGAAGCGGCTCCAGCAAAAAAAAACAAGGAGATCGATGGAGCAGAAAATTCACCAAGCTGAGAGAGCTTATCAGCATAATACAAACCCAAAGGTCAGAAGAATTATGCAGCATCTGGAGGAGGAGTCTTTACAAGGCCAATCTGACGAAGAAATGGAGGATTGGGAATTCTTACTGCAAGACCTAGGCAACACCAGGGGCAGAATGTCTCTGTTCAAGCAATCTCTCCACATTTACTGGGTAATGAAAAAGTTATTGGCAAAAGCACTAGAGCAAGTTGCTACTGAGATGGTGGAAATAGCGCAGGGAGGCCCTGAGCTGCGTAGGGAACTGAGGTTCATACACAGTGCTCTAGAAAGACAAGAGAAGAAACTGGATGAATTACAACAGCTTTTGAAGGGAGAACATCAGGGAGCAGACGGAGGAGCAAACCAGCAACCTGCAACTGAAGATGTCTGAGGAAAGATATGTATATGAAAATACATAATTTAGTTAAATATAGTTTTTTGCATGTTCTAGATAAGGGAATTTACTTTATGCAGACTAGTAGGATTAGGAGTACTCAGGACTGTGTAGTTCATCTTGCAAAGATAATCAAACTTTGGGCCTTCTATTTTTGGTCGGCGATTAAAAATTTTAGATGGTTAAAATACTCGGTTTCCCCATGAGGGCGAGTTATTATGTTCTGGAACTATGTTCTGTTTTATTTTCTATAAAGTAATAGAAAGAGTCCCACCTCAGCTTACAAAAAAAAAAAATTAAAACTAAAAGATTAGTAGAAACAATCAAATTGGCTCAGGGTAGTGGTGAAAAGGAAATTTGAAAAAGTATAATAATTATTATTAATAATTCTAAGATTTTGCTGAGAAATCACATAGAAAATATAGGGTGGATGCGTTTAGAACCTCGATCTAGGTTCATCATCACATGGTCATGATGATGAACCTAGATTGAGGTTCGAAACAAGTGACCATATGTTTTCTATGTGATTTCTCCGAAAGATCTTAACATTATATCATGAATCACAAAAGCATCATCTAATATGGAATAATTATTAATAATAACAAAACACCATATTATAATTATTAAAAGATTATTAAAATTTAAATTAGAATAATAAAGAAAAATTATAAAAATGGATTTTAAAATAAACAATCAAAGAGGCCAAAAAGTTAATAATATGTTAATGTTAAATTTAATATAGGCAAAATAGTTGAATAATAAAAGATTGGAGATTATTATTGATAGGGAAATTGGTAAATAGATAATAATGAATCAAATATGATATGAAAACCTACTTGGTAAAGAATTAAAATCTAAGATAGAGATAAGGGTTAAATAAAATATGAAAATATTATATTAATAAATTAAATTATTACACAAGAAAAAATGATTTTGTCGCAACCCTAGGTAAATTTCCAAAAAATAACAATAGAATAAGGGAATATTTTATCTTAGAGTAAAGTTAAATCACATAGCAAGTTCTTTGATGATTTAATGACTATATAAGTTTTCCATATAGTTTACATAAACTTGTTGTGAACACAGAATTACCCGACACATCACAATTATTTGAATTATGGTTTTTCCTTATAAGGCTCACCGCTTAATTTAAATGATTATACTTGTTGTTGGATAAGAATGATGGGATCTTAATAAAAATGTTTCCCTTATGTTTCAAACTCTCTCAATGCCATAACCTACTTCGTCCATCTGTCACTTTGGCTTAAGGATCTGCTACCCGATCGGCGGTCCTCTATGTTGTGAACGAATGGACACTGTAGATTGAAAGATAGGTAACTAACCCTGCTACCCATTTCACTTTCCAGCTTCATTCCACCACGGTTCAAGGTAGGTTTTTTAGTTTGGAGGTCTATGAGGGTTTTCTAGGTTCATTTCTAGTTTCATGGGTTCAACCCCTCCACTAGCAGCTATGAAATTGTTCTACAGGCCCTACTCTTCAAATGAGGTCATGGTGAGTGAATGCTTACTACTCGTATGCATGTTTTAGCAAATTTCATTTGACTACAAAGTTTATCGAATTACCTCTCTGATTTTATTCTCCAAAGGTTGGATAATCACATAGTCTTGGCTTCTTATTCCACCACTTGGAGTTGGTTTAGGCACAACATGGGTGAGAGTCTCGACCTAACACTTCACTGGGGTCAAACCTTTCACCTTCATTGCTTTGGTTTGCTCTGACAGTCCTTAACACAATATTTGTTTATAGTTCTAGGTCTCTGAAAGGATCACCTCTACATTGAAGGTGATGACTACAAGTGAGCAATTTAATGGTTTTAGTAGGGTTTTCGGATATGTGAGGTCATATTTTTTAAATTCCTTCTCACATTTGTGATGCAGGTACCTTCCACACTCATTCTTATTGTCTTGTTCCAAAATCCATATTTTCCTTCATTTAATAGTTTGTCTTATCATTGTTCTCCAGGTGTCTATTTCTCTTAGCCTTGCTTGGAAAGGATGTCCCTTAACCCAACTGGTTCTTGAAGTAACGATTTACTGTTATGCTCTTTTAACTTATTGACTTCAGTCTGAAAGGCGAGGGTTAAAGATTTGTTGTCCTTCTCTTTTAAAATTGTTGACTTCGACCTGAATGGCGAGGGTTAAGGATTTATTTCGGATTCCTTATGGCCACGGGGAAAAATTGTTATATATTCTGTTAGAGATACAGTCGACGAAATATTTGTGTATAGTGTATTGGGGTTTTTGAAGCTTTCACCTTACTTCATTAGTAATTTTGTTCACATGGATTGAAATGTGGTTATGTTCTGAGTACTGGCATTTTCTAAGCGACTGTTTTACGAACACAGATTTTTCTACATCATTTTCCTTTCTCCATTTTCAAGCACATTTGTTGGTTGTAATTTTAGTATTTCTATTATGAAACCAGCTCAAAAAAAGATAGAATGGATAGATCAATGCCTTAGAATTCAGCCTCTTTGAGGAGGCAACCTCCTTTACATTACATAAATGAACAATTCTTGGATGATTCAAATGAAAAAACCTCCTTTCTATATATAGGACTCTAAGGAGTCACAATATAACCCAGCCGACCTAACAATAATAATATAAAGCCACAAAAATAACAATAGAGGGATTCTATGGGGCACAGTAATAACAATATGCGGGCAATAGGGGCACAACAATATTAATAAGG